>JAHZNE010002761.1:0-45267 GCA_027744055.1 Callyntrura sp. NNG-2020 | reverse complement strand
TGTCCCCCCCTGATGCGCGGTCTATGCAAATAAGCCTTACTTATCCGTAACCGGAATTATTTTGAGACTGTCTCTCTAGAATTGGATAGATTGCTACTACATTTGGACAAACTGCAGCACTACATACGATAGTGATAAACAGAATCATGAATTGCTTGTTACGTCAACGCAATGAGCCCCAGGCACCAGTTCCAATTCCAGACATTTAGGATCAGTAGGATCAGCCTCTATATGAACTTGCCTTGTTTGGTAACGCTATTTAATTATGGTTGGATAGAATAAAGCCTAAAATTTGTAGTAACTATTCATTATTCATTTTTGTGCGGCATTTCTAAAAAAATATTTTTATTTATTTATAAAGTTTTCTTGATCAAAGCCGGAAATTCCGACTTTTGAATTTTAGCCTCTCTCTTATTATAACTCCATTTATTCTCTCATCTCCATTTATAGGATACATCCCCCCAGATCGATTTTTTGATTTTTAGTCCTGCCTATAATTGCCGAGAATACGGCAATAGCTCAATTGTTTTCATAGTTGAGCTCATGGGGTAAAAACTTGCAGAGCGTCATTAAGCTCTAAATTTTAACACAACAATAGTAGCTGAAAAATCGATACAAATCCGTCCTTTTCTGAAAAGCAGTACAGAATGTAAATTCAAGTATTATTACAACTGTCTGGGTTGCATTTTCGTTAGAAAAGGAAAACCTCCTGCGAATTTAGCCAATGGTCAAAAAGTAATTACTCCCCCTTTCATACACCAGCACAGCAGAGACTTGCAAATCATAGAAAATGCATGAAAAACTACTAATGCTGTTGTGTTCAGAGTATAATTTATACTGTATAAAGCGTTAATGATTTTCAATCGTACACTAAATTGCATTTTCGTTTTGAAATATATATATATATATATGTTGAACAATAGACCAGCACAAGTAGCCCATGCTGAGATCCAACTTTACTGCTACGAAACGTTTGTTAGTAATTAAGGAATACGTAAAAGGGCACAAGTCATCATTAAACATTTTTACTGCCATTTAAGTGGATTGCTATTATTGCATGGTGAATCTGCCCTTTTAGAATACGTCGTCACAGGGTTTTAATCTTTGTATGTCATTTTATGTCAATGTTGTGGGTTTTACGACAATATTCATTATACAATACATCAAGTAACCATATTGATTTGGTTTTCTATTATATTTGGCATCACTGGATCTTGGGTTGTAGTGCTACCCAAGACTAAAATAGCTATCATGTGTGAAGCAATTGCTGAATGAAACCAGTGTCTTTGTATGTAACATTCAATCTAAATACGCAGGAAAGATTTTAATTATACAACATCCGATGCAATAGTAATCTTCTTTTTATAAATATTAAAATATTCAACGGCTGTGCACATGGTAAGGAACTTACTGCAGTAAACATACACGTCGCACACGTTGCTCATCATGTGATGTAGTCTATTCACATATCCCCAAAAGTAGCTTCTTACACGGGTACTCTCAGTAATGCTTACCTGTCACGGATGTATAGAACAAGTCAAAATATTAGATTACCCAAGGGCCAAGCAAAATTGTGACAATGCATGAAAAAAAAGTTTCCTCAAGTCACTCAGTTTCCACTGGCACATTTCCAATAGGCAAATTTATCGCGTATTAGACCACCGACCGAACTACCTGTCTCCAACTACAATGCAACATACGCTATTTCATTTTTTTCATTACTGCTACTACTTGCGCTTCTTCTGCATTTTGCGTCTATAAAAAAATGAAAACCATTTTTTTTGGTATCATTCGCTCACTTGCCTGTTTCATGTTTCATATTATATTTACTTGTCGTACGCCCAGAGAATGATCATGTTGACAAGTACTGCGTGGCACTCGGAAACGAAAAGTACTAACGCGAAATCCAACTTATTGTTAGTCATATCTAGTATCCTCAATTACAGCAGCGCTGATGGTATGTCATCGTATAACAACGGATATTTAAATTAGCATCCAATTTTTCCATCGCTCCATCGTCTCTAAGCTGCTCTTTGTACCACTCACTCACATTAATAGATATCTTGGTTTTTCGAGGTACTGTTTCCGTTTTCAATTTCATATCCGTCATGTAGTGGTATCTTGTCGCCGTAACCATTTCAGTCGTCGTAGACGTCGTACTAGTAATTTCATAACTCTGTAAATGTCAAGGACCACATGCCGCAGAAATACGGCATGTACAGTATACCCCACACACATATGGATTCTCGCAATATTTCACAGGCCACACTGTTTCATTTTTACCCAGAAACGCCCAACAGGCGAACAACTAGCACATCAATCTGATAAGATGAGAAGAAAAAAACATGCTGCTGCTGTTACCATTTACTAGAGCTACCTACCTGTCTGGTTGGATTCCATATCTGAAATTAGAAAAAAATTTCAAAAGCAATAATATCTCGAGCCAGTAAAAGATATGCTACTTGCGATATCTCCCTTTGGACTGTTTACGATTGCTGTTGCTGTGCTGCATTTTGCCATTACCACTTTTACCACAAAATAAGGCTTACATGCTAAAGCATACAAAACTGTGGCACTGCTACTTGTGGCAATGGTGGCAATAATAAATGCAGCGTTCAAAAAAAAATAAGGACAGAGTTGTAGCAAGAGGAGCTCTAGCTAGCTGTAAACGTGGGAATTTTTCTAAAGGATGTTTGCAAGCCCGATAACAAGGACCAGTTAGCACTTAAACATCATCTCGTGTTACATGATGTGACTACAAAGTGAGTGCTTTGCTTGGAAAAAGTGTGAGAGAAGTAATATACAGATATTTTTTGTCAGGGAGTCGCCACTACCACACCACCGCGTGTAGCATGTAGGATCGCATCGCCGTGATCATTATCGTCGTATCGTGGTCGCAAAACTGTGAATATGGTATGTGTTGGTTGGTATTACTATAAGAAAAATAGTAAGAGCCCCCGTGTATATGACCAAGTAATATGCAGGAAACTATAAACAAGCATTTAACGTAATAAACGTATTGCCGAGGAATTTATTATTGATTGAACGATAATGGGAACACAGCACAAACTAAGATTTTAAAATTATGGGGTGAGCGTGTCCTGATTCAACTTGCGAAATGTCTTGTTATCAGGTATTTATATTATTAGGAGAACCATTGCAACCATTTACGTTTCCATAATAACTATAATATTCAATATTGAGTAAGCAGCAGAGTTTTTGCACAGGATGAGCTCAAGATGACAGACATATATAAGAATACACAGTTTAAAAAAATTATAAAGTATTCTACGTCTTTATTTCTTTACTGTCAACTCGTCATACAACAACACATTTAACACAACACCACACTTGAAATGAACACAGCAGCGTAATAACATGGTTTGTATCAAATGAAGCAGAAAGAAACGCGTTTTGTTTGTGATGACGACGACGACGCCGCCGTCCTCGTCGTCGTCGCTTTGTTGCAAAATTTTAGGTAGACGTAGTAAAGTGCTTATTTTGCATGTATGTATGTACATATAAAAAATACATATTGTTGCTTAACCTTAACATAACATCTTAATAGAGAACTGATAAGTAAAGCCGTACTGTTTACGGGTTTGGGGATAAAAAGATGCTTCCAGCTATGCACGCACGCTGGCAGGCTTTGAACAAGTACTGAGAACCACCTCACCTGAAATGTAATGTGAATATAATATATGAACGTGTGTGGTAATAAAATGGTATTTCAGCAAGGCAAGCTAGATTTTATCCAGAAGAGAGAGCTGAATTGAGAAATTTGAAGAGCACGAAATGATGATGATGATCATCATATATTGCAGATGATAAGGATTAGACTTTACATTCTCGCAGTAATAGTGTAGCGGCAGCAGCAGTGGCAGCAAACTGATTCTTAACACAACACCGGACAAAAGCTAACAACGACGGCATTTCATTTACATGATTTTTGGATAAATTTGCGTCGCCAACTTGGATTTCTCTATTTAATTGGATTCAGTTAAATTAACAAAGCAAAAATAATTGGCGAGGCAGTACACAAACGATTCCAGTGATGCAGTAAACGAGGTCGATCTGATGTTGGAGGAAAAAAATGTGTATAAAAGGCAGACACTCTTTTTGCGTTAACTTCTCTCGTCGCAGTCAGTTCCACAATTCAGCGTAATGATCTTTCTGTCATAATATTATTCTTGTTTAATAATCAGTGTAAAACTGGTGTTTCAAGTCTATTAATAATAATAATTACATACATTTACTCGTACCTAAATATTCAGAGCGATATAATACGCAATAGAATGACAATTACGTGTCTCTTTGCCATTTTCATATTATTATGTGTTCGATTTATGACAGCCAACCACAGAAAATCCTGCGATGATGATGCAGCTCGTCATATTTTAATGCCTTTTCAAGGTTTTTCTATACCACCACTATTATCACTCATCATCACTATTGGGGAAATTTGTAAGTATATGTATACCCGGATGATAATCTGTAGGTGACTACTATTGACTATTATTACATTACATTGCTCATGGTCTGTTCGAATGGTCTGTCAGTCTGACGCTATTCCGGCCGTCGGCATCTACATTGAAACTAACATTAACTCTTCAAGACTAAAACTAAATTAGACTTTAGTTTCTCTATCCACTACCAATGAACATTATTTGATAGAATTGAAGAAGCGCCAAAGTTTTCAAATGCTTTTGAATGCCTTCAAATGTGGCACACTGGTACTTTATGTATGGGGTTGCATGTTATCACGTAAAATAACAGCCGAAAACCAACGTTGAAACCGCTACAGGGCTGCAAAAAAAACTATAATTTGTCACGGCATCTGTGTCATACATTTTGTACTCATACAAAGCACATACAGTATATTAAGGTCCTTCCCAGTTAGTTAAACCCTGTGGCCCTCCCGGCCGAAAAAAAATGCTTTGAAATTCCTCAGATGTTTGACCATATTCGAGTGGAGGTTTAAGGTTTTCTAACAAATACCTACTGGGCAACGTCATTAAATAAATTAACATCCCCCGTGGGTTCATGAACCCATATAAGCGCACCACCACGATGCATGATACCGTCGCCAACTAATGAACAATAGCTTTAGTTGGAAAACGAAGAAGCGTAAATTATATTTTGCACGCTGACACGCTTTCTTTGATGTATCATATATCAATCCCATTCGCAATCCTTCTTAAATTGTCCATGTCCCTTGACTGTATGCAGATGTAGTATATTATTATAAAAGAGAATCCTCATTACCTACTTGTTGAAAATTAGGATTAGTGCAGTTCAATGTTTTCGTTTGGCGTGTGCATGAGGCAGTTATTAGGAAATGACGGTATAAACAAGAAAATACTCAGCTCTTAAAATTTGATGATTTAAAAGCTTCTCAGCGAAGATATGTTGAACTCTGTTACTTCACGCTCAAAATGTTGTCAGCATAAATTCCTTGACATATTTATGAAGATCATCTTTATGACATATTGAACATAAGCTGTACAAGAAAACACACACATATGCACACTTGATCTATGTGTTTAAATAAAGACTACTGCTGGCTGTACTTTCATCATTTAACTCCTCTCAGGATAAATCATCTTGTTCTCATGAAAGGATGGTGATGGAGCAACCGTTCTTTTCTTACCACCAGAGTGAATTATCATCATCGAGTAGGTAACACGCAGACAAGTTAAATATAAACAGAGCAAGTGTGAAACAAAGTAGCTCTGCGCTGTTTGGATTTTTGCACGACTGCCGGAATGTAACAAAGCTCCTTAAAACTCATAAGGACCAGAAGGAGCAAACTACGCTTGATGTTCGTTCGTTGTACAAAGAGGAAGAAAGTTCTACTAGCTTTGCTTTTAGCCCGGTCGTCCTTCTGCCAGAACTCGGCATCGTTGATGAGGGTAATTGACAAAAATGCTATAATCAATAGGAAATTCTATTTCCGTGCAGAGCATAGCTTTGCCGTCACAACAGATCCAGTTTGGCAAGTGGTTTACTAAATGTACTACTACTAGCAACCTTGTCTCTGGCATTTTGGTAGACTGCATTTTAACAGACAGGATATTCCTCCAAAATTTGCATAACATATCCAGCGGAAATGGCACGTCTCATACAACTTTTTTTTATGGCCAATTAATGTTCCGTGTAATCGTCGATGCAGTTTTTACGGTTATTTTTAAAATGTTGGGAACATCAGGAGAATTTGTTTGTACAGTTGTCTTTAACAACATTTTGATGATCAGTCTCGTTGTTAGCGAAGTTAATGTTACCCTTAGTAGTCCTTCCTTGCCCATATTCCATTATTATTGTAGTACGTGCTCAACAGAATTTGTTTTATATATGTTGTATAATTGAACAAAAAATAGAGTACTTCCAGCTAAATGCATTTTAATTAGTACATGTACATTAATTAATAAGTTGTTTTAATATGAAGACTTAAATGATTCCGAATCTTTAATCAATCATCTATTATTGCTGTCATTTTTTATTTTATCAGAGCGCAGTTCGAACACGTGTATTTAGCATGAAAATTGTACGCTGCTAATCCCTAGCTGCTTTTCCTCTGTATGGTGGAAATGTAATTTCCATTAACTAGATGGGAGCTGAAACAAAAATTAGCATAAATGGTAGACGACAAAAAAACTTTTTTCATAGTTCACTTGAAAGTTTCGCAGACAGAAATTGGATGTAGCTGTGGACGTGCAAGCAGTAAACATTTATACCTTCATAATATTTTCAAGAGATTTCCCTGAAACACGGGGTTATGACGGTACTAAAAACGTAAATCAAACGGAAACCTAGATTATGCAGCAAAAAGAAAATGTGCATGCAACTAAATAAACAGAATATCCACAAATGCAAACAGATCACATCTTGTGTAGCTTTTAAAAGTAGGCAAAGAAACACGCGTGCACAAACCCGTCTTCTTGTAATCGTCCTTTCTGTCCTTGTATTCTCCCAGCCTGTCAACCATGTCCGGGGTGGCAGAATTTCTAATTTCTGTTTTCAAAGGAAAACCGTGTATGAGAGGATATCCTTATCCGTTTCCTTCACCTTATAAAGTTATAACCGTAGCGGTTGCAACGGATAAGAGTCCTCGTAGTGGTCCTTGTGCAACGAGTTAAGTTCAACCACTTTCAATGCAATAATGGTCATTGGTAAAAATACAAATCAAACAACGTACATTGCCTGCTCGGACAGGCTCATACCAATTTGTCATCCTTGTACCTTTTATTTAATCTCGTTGCTACCTATTATATATACATCAACATTCATGTCTTCTAAAATTACCCATTCTGAACCCACGAGGAAATTTTCAGGTATATCTCGCATATATACATAATATTATTATGAAAATTTGACCTGGAGTAAGTAAAGAGCAGTAAATCAAATCAGTTGCCAAAATAACTACTATGCACCTATACATTTTAATATTGGGCTGAAAAACGGATTCTGTCGCTGTAACGACCTTCTTATAACTTTGCCACGGTTATTATTCATACCTACGGCTGCCTAGCAGCATGAAAAATAAAATATAAGCACAGGCGTAAACCCTAACAAAACATCACAGAGGCGAAAACTCCAAGTTCTTTGAGCTTTGAGCTGCGCCTATTAAAGAAACAGAAAACAGAGAGCTCTAGCTTTAGCTGATGAAAATTGTAGAGAGAGGAGGTGGTGGATGATATGTAACATACTTCACGTACAGATATACTGTAGTAGTACACGGTACAGGAGATGGTGATGATGATGAACAGATTATCAGTAAGTACGCTGCTGAGTACATTACGTTGTGCTTCTGAACAGTTTTTATACACACATATGTACTCCTTCCTATCATGTTATTATGCAGATATGGAATTTAATATACCTACTTACACTTCCACAATACGTAAGTCTATGCACCTATGTACTACATATGTTTGAGGCATTTCCGAACCCTTCTTTACAGAACGAGCCCAAGCGCACACAAAACACGCCGCTATAGGCCACTCCT
Source organism: Callyntrura sp. NNG-2020 (assembly GCA_027744055.1). Taxonomy (NCBI): domain Eukaryota; kingdom Metazoa; phylum Arthropoda; class Collembola; order Entomobryomorpha; family Paronellidae; genus Callyntrura; species Callyntrura sp. NNG-2020. Next base: position 37,262 of record JAHZNE010002761.1, on the reverse strand, counting down.
TTTCCTTTCGCTTAAAAAGGCAAACCGCAAAATGTATATGTTCGTTGCTGTTGGCTATATAGGCATAACTGGAGACGGGCAAGTAGCACCTAGTCAAGTTCCATTTTATAGTCATTTGCTGGCTAAAGTGTCGTGCCGGCCTTTTTAATGCATTCCATGTGGAAACAAAGCGTTGCAACAGAAGCGTTTAAGCACGTTTACTAATTTTTTGTAACTGAAATCGTTGGTGGGCACTGGAAATACATCGGAAACAGATACAACTGACTTGACACTGATTTCAAATTCCAGTGAGGCTTTTATACTGAAACTTTGTCTTTTTAAATTGGCAATGGCAACAAATTCATGCCTATTGAATAGTATTTATGTTTTCATTGTTTCGTCTCATTATGCCCCAAATGGATTTTACTACAATGTTTGCATTATGGAAATTCACGATTGTCGTTGTCACCCTGCACACTTACCCACTGCGACTCCACAGTAAGGGCCCCTTACTTAGGGGTAATTTGAGATTCATGGGTTCGTTCAGCATGATTCTGCCCCCACAAAGTATTCCTTTTGAATGGTAACAACAAAGCACGCTACTATAAACAGGTTGCGTTCTCGTTCAATGTTCATGTACACAATAATACCTTGCTGAAATGAAGAAGTTTATAAAGAGATATCGTCATCCTCATCATCCTCACCGTATAAGCAGCAACAGCAAGCACACCAGTTCCTTTACTTTATTTTTATTACACATTGGGCTGTTGGGAGTTTGGGATCATCATCCGACGAGGGCGATCAGTTAAAGTAAAGTAGAGAGAAGAAAACTAATAAAATAAAAACCCTACATATACATACATGAAGACTTCTTAAGCCAGAAAAGAAGACCCATCTCTAGCAGTGGGAATACTACTACGACTACTCCTAAGTCCTAAATAGTAAAAAAAAGCACAAACAGAAACTTTTCTCAATCATCATCAACATCATCATGATCATCAGGCAGGAGGAGCAGGAGAAATAGCAATGGTAGAAGCAGTAGCAGCACAGCAGAGTATTTTTTAATACCTTCTTCGTCGTCTTCGTCACTCAGTTCATGATAATGTACATTGTGTGCCTGTGTTTGTGTGGAAGGAAGGGGTTTTCTTTTTTGCCATTATGCTCACTTAACATTATTTTTTTAAATAAAATAATAAAATAAAATAAAATATAAAAACGTCGAAATAGCAGAAAAATTGAATTGCCGTTTCTTTAAATAATATATAAACACACCTAACAACAATACACATATATACATATACACACGTAAAGATTTATTCAAAGGAAAATATTCGCACATACACAGGCAGCAGGATAATCGTTGCACAGTTACTTTTTTTCTGTTACACATGCACACCTTGTTTTCCCTAATTTTTGTAATAAAAATATAACAGAAATAGAAAACAACTTTACTTGGCGATTGTACAACAACGACGGCGACATGTCTCCCTGTTACAATTGTTACTAATAAACATTTAAAAGCAATATTGGCGAGAAACACGCAGTTAAGATTAATCTTCCTTTTTGTCGTGGTTGCCGAGTGTGTGTGTGTGTGTGTGAGTGTATGTGCAGCGACATAACAGCAGGAACAACTACACAAGTCCAACCAAAAAACCAACAAAATCTCTTTTGGTTGGCCCATCATCATCATCGTCGTCGTCGAGCGTCGTCATTCTTTTATAAGTCATGCATTTCGGCGAGATAAATCAGCTAAAGAAGTAGCAGAGCAGTGAAGGATTGCCAAATCATTAGAGAATATAATATCTTTTTGTGTGCTGTAACTAATGAGTAAAATTTCCTAACACAGGTGTACTTACGTATCTAAAAAGAGAGAGAGAGAGAGAGATTGTGTGTGTAAGTTGCCACCACAAAAGTACAACAGTGCAGCAGGATGCATAGGATAATGATGATGATAATGATTTGGTTCTTTTGAATCGACGTAAGAAATGCAGGCAAGAAAGGAAGAGGATTTCAGCAACAACGAGAAACGAAAACAGTGAGCACTGCTGATATTGTAAACGTTGGAAAGGAATGACTGCTTAGCTAAAACTCTCCATCTAGTGCGTTCCAGTTGTGTGATATGTAAATTGCGTTTAACCATGTGAGATAAGGCCATTTTGAGGGACAAGGGTAGTCAGAAAAAAAGACACAATATGTGTCGATGGAATAGAAGGATTTGTGGCTGGAAATGCTAACTGCGTTGTTGGTTTTAACGTAGAGAAGTGTTTTAATTGGTAGTGCACATAGGACGCGCGTTGTGGAGTGGCTTAAAGAAAGATGATGACCTGAGAATTAAGTCGAGTGTTAAAGATATTGGTTTTTTTGGAGGGCGCTTGCTATTGGCGGTAGTAGTAGTAGTAGTAGTATGGTCAATGGTTGAGGATATTTTTTGAAAGTGAATCGACCTATGCGCAGACAGTGGAGAGGAAAAGTTTTTAATTGAGTATTTTTGCTAGTTTTTACGATGCATTTTTTAAATATTGATTTTAATTTGTGCCATGCAATTTGCATTTATGCCATGTGCGAAGATGAAAGGTTTTTAAAGTCTGTCTCCGAGCCAAGGAAGCTCTGATGTGGTTGCGTCATCAGAGCGTAATAGTATTATATAAACTTTCGAAATGGTAGGCAAGACTCAACGTTGAAGTTAATAAATTCTTTCGAATGACGAACACAATGTGTGCCCGTGCCGTGCTAACGTGTCGCCCAAACTCCCACCCTTTTCAGGTAAGATATTCCAATCCCAATATGGTGGTGGTGCAATGAATTCATCGTTTACTGTGTTTACACAGCAATAGGAAACGAACGTGTCAACGAAACGACACATAAACGACATAAAGAAATTGTTCACAGGTACATAATAATATCATTACATCTTTCAGGATCGGACCCTCCCATTGGATCAATCAATTAAAATTGGTAGATCAGTGGCTCGTGCACGGCCGAGCCCGAATAATGCCATCTTTGACTGTAAAGTCCTTTCTCGGAACCATGCTCTCCTCTGGTATGAGACTGAAAACGGCAAGGTGAGTTGAATGGCTACATATTGTTTGATTAAGTGATTACACATTGTCTTCAATTTTTATGGTACATTGTAATTTGGTTAGCAATTTATTGGCATTTTGGCATCCTTGGTCTCCCTTGTCTTTGACAGCAAAACCACACTGTTATACAATAAAGAATGACCAATTATATTTAATTTATAGTTCTACTTGCAAGATACAAAAAGCAGCAATGGAACATTTGTCAATAATCAGCGTCTTAGTAAAAGCTCAGAGGAATCAACACCACGAGAGCTTTGTTCTGGGGACATTGTTCAATTTGGAGTTGACGTGATGGAAGTCAACAAGAAATGTAAGTATCTGAACTGTGGCAAATGTTTCCTTCAGTTAGACAAGAAACAACTTTTTTATTGTATAAATATTATTTTCCCCAAAAGTGACGCATGGGTGTATCATCGCTAACGTACAGCTTTTCCTGCCGGATGGGAAAGAGGCTAAAGCGAGGTTTTTAATACTTAAATTATTACCCCTTCCAATTACGCTGATACTTAACGAATTATCAGCAAATTATTTTTTTAAACCATTCATTAAATAATGCAATGTTTGTCTTTGTTTGTGCAGCTCATCCACCATTGTTCCTGAGAAGGCCACCAGCACTCCTGTTCAAGATATCTACCTACTCAATCAGTATCTCAAGGTAAAACTATTTCCCGCCCTTAATTTCCTTTTAAAACTTACTTTTAAGTAAGTACGATTTTTATACAAAAAGCCCTTTCTCAACCGTTTCTTCGACAATGCATTAACAGGAAGCCATGTTGAGAGAACAAGTTTTGGAAAATAAATTAGCAATAATGACCAAACATTTGGCTGGCACCAAAGAGTTCATGGAGCAAAACTGGAAAGCTTTAATTGAGGAAGATCGTTTGCTGACAAGGGTTGACATTTTAGAACGACAACTGCAGGCATCTCACAAGGTATTTTAATATTAAAAAAAAATATGCACCCCCACAATCCCTCTAAAATCACAGCCAAAAAATACTAAATATATTAAGTGACGTCATAATACTACTTATTGTCTAAATTTTATTTTATAATTTAATACCATAAAGCTCGAATTATTTTTCCTTTTTTCATTTCAATAATAATACATGGATTTGTAAGGTTACGCTGTACTCTTCTACTCCTTCAAATTGTGCACGTATAAACCTGCCTATAACAACACATGATCCTACGTACACAGCAAGCGCATAGCCAGATAGTATTTTTTACTGTTACTTGTATGCATATATGAATTCCCAATTCCCATCGCAATTTGCAATACTTACACTTCGCACTCTCACTTTTTTCTTTTTTGGGGCATTGAGGATAACATATACCAAAACCTTACAAGTAGGAATATTAGGAAGATGGAGCTGAAGGAACTGATTGAAGAAACTGCAAGTGGTTTTGGCATATCGTCAACAACTTTTTTTTATCTATTTACTTCACTTCATCTTCGTATCTGTTTAACAATCACTACAAAAAATCATAAACTTAGAAAAGTTAACTGTTATTTGGCTATTTTTGAGGAACATGACATCTACGTCTGATGTGGTGTTGTTGTCAGTGTACTTGTATTTTTTCATTGTTTTAACGGTAATTTATTTGTTACATTACTTCTTAGAGCATGACAGAGGAAAAGTTAAGGGAGGAAGTGATACAACTTCTTCAGGACAAAGAAAAATATCAAAGCGTTGCGAAAGATGCATTAAGGAAAGCAATGCACGAAAAGCTTGAGGTGGCGAAAAAGTTCAAAGATTCTGAAAGGTTTGTAATTTTTTATTGATAAACGTCTCTGTTAGTAGGCTCAACAGAGGACTTGTCTGTCATCTGTAAACGGAGTACGGTGGTTGAAATCTACTTGTTTTTTTTACCTTCCTTAACTATTTGTAGAAACCTGCAGGAGCTGGAGAGTCAAAAGATTTCATTGGAAGAAATGTGCGATAGAAACTTTAAAGAACTTAAGGAGCTCGCGGAAAAGTATGAGCAAGCAGAACAAAACAAAAAGGAGCTATCCGAAGAGATGAATCTCTCATCGCAGAAGTACAAAGATGAACTAGAAAGTTTAAATCTCAAAATTAAGGAGAAGGAGGATGTTTTGAAGGAGAAGAAGCAGTTGATTCAAGAATTAGTTACGAAAATGGATTCAAAAATTGCAAAAAGTATTCTGTTCGCACATAATGAAGATGCTGCCGAGTTGTTGCCAACGAAAGATACCATCATCAAAGTGGACTCGACGGAAGCGAAAGACTCGGATAGGCTGCAGGATCTTAACGACAACAAATTAAGAAATGACGGTTCGAGCTTAATACATTCTTATCATTCAGTCGGCGTTGAATTATTATACTGGATTAACAAATTTTCCCGTTGTCCTTGATGTGTATAGGTGATGTAGAGAGCCTCAAATGCCTTTTGAAGAACTCCGAATCTGAAAAGAAGGAAATTTTAGCTAAACTTAGTCAACTTTTAAGTAAGAGTTACCTAATGAAAACCTACAAAATGACCGCTTACTTCGACACAACTCACAACTAACATTCGAAAAACAATGTTTTTGATAGATTTATTTGAAGATCTGAAGGCTGTGTCAAACAAAGTACAAGTGTCCGAGTATGTTGCAGAACTCATAGGGAAGTTGGACGTAGAAATTAAGCAAATCAAGAATTTTATCCAAGGAGACGACTCTTTAAAAAATAATTCTTATAGTATCAGTGAAGAAGTAAGTTGATCACGCATTTAATTTGCATGCAGATTGACATTACCATGCAGTAACATTGGATTGAATTGTGTTTTAAATGGATTGATGTTTATCCAACTTTCAGGTAACTACTGAAGAGGAAAAGTCGGAAAATCATATTGATCGTTCGCAAGATATTACCAGTCTAGAAAGTAAACAGAATTTAAATTCCATTCATTTTAAAGTGTTATACTGCAAGGTTTTTTAAGTTTGGGGTTGGTGGGATTAAATATGTGGGAATGCATGTATGCACAGGTGTTTACAAATCTGCATGTTTGAAAGTAAAAGTTATAAGATTTCCCATTACTTCTCCGTAGTGTATTAGCCCTTAGTTTACTAGAAGGAAACTCGAGACTGAACCTTCCTGTTAGCACGTTTTTATTCTGTTCTGTCAATTTTGCATGTTAATTTTATATTATTATTGATATTAAACTACTTTCAGCAGCTACCATGTGGAAGTTTTTGATACAACGTGATATTTGTGACTCCTTTGATATACTGTTTCCCTGCTGCATGTTGATTATTTGAATATTTTTTAGTTTGGGTTTTTAAATTATGTAGAGACTATGCGATTAATTTTTGTTTCGGAGAGGGGCTTTTTCACTTGTAAACTGGTGATTCTGAAAGGTTTGATTTTGAAATTGATTTTACATTGTTTGCTTTGTATATGTGTTTTAACAATGCTTCACATCCCATACGCACCCACCTTTTGTTAACAATTTTATACATATTTTTGTGTGTTGTGTGACTGTATCATGTTAACCAGTGCAATTTTTGCGTTTGTATGTATGGTGCTGCTATGGCTATTACGATCCTGGCATATTGCCAGTAGTTATTAGTAGTTGTCTAATGCGTTATTTTCTTTCTTAAATTTTAGAACTCCTTGAGGAGTCTAGACAAACAGTGAAATCGCTTCAAGATGACCACATGGTTTCGGATCAGGAAAATCAAGAACTAAGAAGAAAGGTCGAGGATTATACCTTTGAACTGCGCGTAAGCTAGTAATTATTATATATTGTTACATTTAATGTGAGAGGATGGGCGATTTTACACAAATCACATTATTGGCTCATCCATTCAATACTTACTTGGCAAAGTTACAAACAAACAAACTATATGTATTTCAGACTTACATGGCAAAGGTTGAGGATTTGGCTGGGCGGAACGAACAGCTATCCGTTGAACGAAATAAGTGGGAAGAAGAGGCTGAAGCTCTGAAAACTTTAAATAATGAAATTCAAGATAAACTTAAGGCACACGAAATTGAGCTGAAAAATCTACAACATAGTATAACTTCATTTTCATCAATTATATTATGCAATTAGCAATAAGTGTAAAAAGTAGATTGCTAATCATGAATTCAATGTTTCTAAAGGTGCAGCGTCCAGTCCACCGAAGTCAACTATAAATGGAGATTCAAGTAGTGCCCTTAAGGAAACCGGTGAAGAGCTAGCTGTTTCCGAGTTTGTTAGCCAAATTGTCGAACAGACATCTTTGCCTAAATCCCCGATTAACTCAACTCAAAGCCCCACAACTATCTTCACGTAAGTCAAACTACTGCCAATTAAATATTTCCTTTGTAGATATTTTGACTATTTTGAATTTACGTACGCTCACCACCTTGTTTACATTTTTCTACAGCAATATTACAAATGACGTATCACCACCGGCTATGCGTTCGAGTAACGGAATTTCAAGACCAAGGAATCTTGATGTCGATAACTCAACGTATAACGGCTTACAAAATAGAGTAAGTCTTACTTCATTTATAAAACATATATCTAGCATATTTACCAACACGTGTAATCCTGTCATCTTGATACTGATTAAATTACATTTCCAGATGATCGAGCTTGAAGAGGAGTTGGCTGTATATAAAGATCGTTACAACGAATGCTCGAGTAACTGTTCGAACCTTTCGCGAAAATTTGCCGAATTAAGTGAAGAACACCAAGCCCTTCTAAGTCAGTCAAAATCGGTATGCTATACACTGTGGAGTTATATTTTTCAATTTAAAAATATCAGTCTATACATTTCGCGAATCAAGCTTGTTCATTTAAGGTTTACTAATTCCACGAAGTATGTTTTTAAATCAGTCTTGCTTAGTTTAAAACAAAGCTCAGTAACAAAATTTATGCCTTTTTCTTCCGTAGTAGATTGTTTGTTAATTGTTAGTGCGTTACGTTGCAATGTTCCGTACTACAAATTTATCATTAATTCTAAATATTTTGAATGCAAAAGTGCTTATCTATAGGAATGTGATGTGAGAATCTGATTCTATTTTATGATGCATTTATTTTAAACAGGTGAATCTTCTAGTTGTAATCCCAGTAATTATAATCATTTTGGCGATCCTAATCGCGGTGCGCCCGTCGTCTTGAGCGGATCATTCTCACTTCAGTGCCTTGGCTTCTTCTTCATCTGCCTTCCGACTTTTTTGAGTTTTTAGTATCGATCATAATATAATATCTTAAAACTTTTTCGATTTTTGTTTGCAATTTTTTGCAACTTGTCTGGTGGCTATTTAATGACCTCTAATTATTATTATGTATTGTCATATAACTAGTAAATTATCGTATTCCACATATCAATCTCAAAAGATGGCTAATTAATTTTTACAGTCATTGAGTTTTTTTGTTATTTTGCTGCTGTTGCTAATTATTCGCCGTAGTTCTATACTATACTATATAATGCCAACATTTTATCAGCAAACAGCAACCAATATCATATATGAAATCGAACAAACGAAAAAAAATGAAACAAAATGCCTTCTTCACAACATATTACTAGATATGGAATGTTGCAAAAATATATATTATTATGCTGCATACATTTTTCAGGTTTTCTATATATGTTCTCTTCCTGTACTCATCTTTCTGTTTGCCATCGTATTGGAGTTTTATCCAACATTGTCAGTGTTAACAGCAACGCAGGAATAACAGAAAAAACACTTTAAGAAAAAATTGTTCGTTGTCCTCAGTGGATGGTTTCTACTTACTGTTCTACCCCAAATTTTTACTACTTCTACTACTACACTCTCTTCGTTCATAATACTACATGCGCCAGGAAGTATTTAAGATGCAGGGGATCGTCGCCATGCCTCTCAACGTACTTGCTCAGCGATGGCGGCTATAATGATACAAATTATATTATACGTAGAGATAGATATACAGTTTTTAAAATAATGATAATAATACTATTAATTTAATCTATATTTATGATGTACCCACTTCAACAATATTGAATGTATTAATGTCGTATTGTGAAAGTGAATGTCACTTTGTGTATACAACATCAACGTTAGATTCAGCAAGCAATTTTTATATAGCATTGACCGATTGTAGTGTTCCAAACTAAATACAGAGGATACCTACCTATATGCAGCAAAAACTTAATCCGAACCTATGATCAACAACATCACTCCTGGTGTAGTCAACTTTTAATCCTTTCCATAAGCTAAAAAAATGTACTTGCCTGCTGCTAATAAATAATAGGCCAACGTGAAAGTCCAAGTCCGCCCTTGATCTGTTTCCAGTTAAAGTACAAGTACTGCATCTTTTTCCTCTGTCCTTTGATCTTGTGTATATGGTTCTCGGTCCTTGATTTTTAAGAGAGGTTTTGAATTTCGCGACAGGCTAGTTTCTTCTTAATTGAGATTTTGAATACATTTGTGTCAATAGTTAGCATGTTTCGGAGCCATCAACAGAATTACTAAAGCTTGACAAGAAGTATTGAAAAGAAGCTGGTTATATATGCAAAATAGCGGCTGCTTTTGTATTAATTGGCATTTTTCATAACTATATGCATATATACATATAGGGCAGCGTGTAGGACCAGTACCATTACTCGTTGTAATAAATTATTTTTTTCTATGACCAGTGAAATAAAAATATTAAAAGCAAGTAACATAGTGAAATTTACAGTATAGTGATAAGAAAATGCGAAAGGAGAAACGTAATGATTTAATGATCTTTCATGTTTCCATTTCCCTTTCGCCTTCCATTAATTTGATAACTAAACGAACTAACTTACTGCACCGAGTTATTACAAGGAGAGAGTAAATTCGTATCAATTTTAAGTAATTTGTTGGTCCAAGTTTATCTACAGATTCGAAGGGTGGCTTTTTTGCAGTATGATCCACCTGTACAAATTTTGCTAAAAAAAACGGTGTCGTCGAGTTGATTAACAGCAAGAGGCTTTAATACCTCCATGTTCACTTATGTAAATTCTTTTGAATGGCCAGACACTATCATCGTGACTCTTAGCTGAAATAATTTCGTTCACTTTAAATGTATGTAAATCAATTATACACTATATATTGATGATGTGATATTTTAAGGAGTGCATCTAATCTGATTAAAGACAAGATGATAAAGCTACACATGTGTGTTGTCGTTGTCTATTAAACGTATTTATTTGGGGAATTTTCTCCAGCAGCAGTTGTGTTTGTGTTGCCATCAAGTGGAATACATCTGTCAGAGTGTGTCAAGAGTAATATATTTTTAAGAAACCAGTATATGGGCAGGTACATATATTACCAGGCCATCTGAAATAAATATTTATTTAAACAGTTATTGGAATCCGTTTGTATTTATTGTCATGGCAAAGTTGTAGTTTATTCAGAAGTGTTCTTCTAGCAAAAAGATTTTTAAACACAAAATATTACGCGTGTGTTTCTCCTATTAACACTTTAAATAATAGGCTCCTTAGTAAATCATATTATAGAAAACGTTTCAGCCGTACAACCGAGTACTACGATGGTAATGCCATGAAGACCGGCTTTACTTGTTTGCAAATATTTGTGTTGTAATTTGCATAGGTGTTTACATATTTAATATGTTCCATTGCTTGACTGGAAGGACGGACAGCGTAAATACTTGAGTTCAGGGTTAAGCTGGTAAAGAAACATTCCAACTTTGTACAATACCTCTATAATTTTGCTTGTACTATAAGCGAAACAATTTTAAAGGTACAAGTTCTTGTAACCGTTTACGGCTCTCTCATAATCCTAATCGCGTGTGTCAAATATTGACGTGTCTCAAAATGCCCAACTCACATTTCCTTATTGACTGCAAAGTCGATTGATTCATAAATGAATTTGTTTTTCACCATATGATAGTAACATATTTTCGAAAACCTTCCTTGCACACTATAAATATCAAGGCCTACAAGTTAACAAGTATTGCACTGATTGCACCAATCACCACTCGTGCAGTTATCTTTTCCAACATAACTAGACCCTTATTCTATTGCAAACTTCGTGGTTATTCATTCAACCATCAATAAAGTTTAGCTCATAGGTCCTCCTCAGTTGCACCCATACTTCATCGTTTTTGCTCATTGCAATTTTCGAAATTTTCAGTTACACCGTCAACAGTTCAAGTCCTTGATTGGGGCTAGAGGCTCGTCAGTACAATCATCATACTATACTATACATCGGCAATTCATAAAAGTTCGTGCTAAATTAAGATGCGTATTCCATTTTACGTATCTCATAGATGCATGTTATTTAAATTTAAGACTGCAATCAGTATAGTAGTATGCAAAGCAAAGCAAACCTTTAATAAAATTGGACGTTTGACCTTGACGTGGAACACCGCATCAACAGCATACAATGAACGTACACAATAATTCAATAACCATTCTTTGGATTTATGTGTACAATATTAGCCATGTCAAATGTGAACTAAAATAATATGCATGGCATCAATATATTTGCATATATGAGTAATAATAATTCTCTCCTATAAATTAATGAAATTATCATTGCCTGGTCATAAATCACGTTTTGTTCAACCATAAAGTATGGCACTCAATCCTCTTGTATTACTTTTTGGTAGAGCAAGGATGGCAGGATATCTGTATGGTGAAGCAGCAGCAGCAGCAGTCAGACATTAAAAGTAGACGTGACTGCAACCACAGCCACGCAAGAGGGTAACGGTGATATCTATTGGTGAACCCGAAATTCTACGATAGGTAGCATTCCCTGTCTCAGAGTTTCACGAACGTCTCGTTGTCCAAAAATGTCAGGGAGAGCTAGGATATGGTGACGTTTAATCGAGCCACCATCCATTACCCGTTGACAGAAAAAGTTGGCATGATCGCGTTCTTTTAGAACAGCACCCGCAGCATCATCAAAGCACTCAAAAAGCTTCTCACGACCAGAATTCTTATCGTACCCCAACAACTTCAACATTCATTTTCGTTACCATTTTTGGTCCTTGCTGTTCACAGATGTACGCCTTCCAAATAAGTGAAAAATCAGGGAAAGCACGAATTCACATAAAAAAAAGGAATCTTATCATACAACGTAGCATCTGGAATCTGGACAGGACCCACTCGCCACTTGTTAATAGGAATTTAATTTTCTGATCCGGCGTTCCGTTGATGTCACCTTGACGTCTACAGTTTTCGTCTGAAATTTGGTCATTGTATAGCGTCAGCGTCCTGTTTACTCACCACCGCTCCCATGTAATTTTCCTTTTCCCTGCCGCATAACACACAGAACAGCAGAGTTGCGTGAAATTAATTTTCCAACAGCACAGTCAAAGTTCCATTGGGGATGCCCTTCGCTTCCTATTGTTGCCCTTAGCCCCTTACTTTATGTGTACTTGGCTGCCCTATTATCGGTTGAAAAATCAGAGTAGCTACGGCATACTTTGTGATTTATGTAGTACATGACCGATCCATTCTGGACCACAAGGAAAAGTGCATTTAAGATTTATTGCCAGTTATGACCTATCTAACATGGAAGGCAACCATTCACAAAGTTTTTCTGATAACGTTCCCTAGCTTTGTAGACTTGCTGGCGTAACGGTCGTAATCCTAAAAAGTTCTAAAATGGATATACGTTAAAAACTACTTTGCTTGTTTGAGAACACTCATTTACATTGTTATTATTGTGTAAAAATGGGGCATTGAGAGATGTTCCTGGATACATATACCTTTGTTTTCAACCAAGAGAGAGAGAGTTATGTATTGCGATGACAGTGGATTAATATATGGGGATGCAAGAGAGCTAAGCTCTGTGCCAGGCAACGCGTCGTGGCACTGACTGAACTGCTATTTACACCGGCGTATTTACTTAAGGCGAATAAATATGCCTGTTCGTATTTACTTAGCTCAGATTGACGTAAAATGGGGCTGTGCATAAATAACGTCAGGGGAAATATCTTTATTTTTTTAGACACCCACTCCATGTGCTACATTTTGGCAACGACGTAAATGGTCACCTTTGACGTTACGCGAAGGTCATGATCCTACATTGGTCTTACGGGAAAACGATTTTTATGCACAGCTCCTCAAGGAAACTACGGTGAAAGTGGTGTTCTTGTCGTCTCTTTCACACACATACACAAACACTCTTTCCCTCTGTGTCTCTCCCACTCTCGTAAACTTGTACTTTCTCCGTTTCTCTCCAAGCAATAATGCCGACGCTAAAAAGTAACTTCATTGTTTGTTATTTCCTCCTAACAGCAGGCGAAATTAGTTTCCTTAAAGTTTAATATACTTTTTCATTTTCTCACAAATTCACGTTGTTGATAAAGATGAAAATGAATGGGGTCCGCATGAAAATGAACCTTTCGTAACTCGTAACAACAAAATTTACAAAAAGTCATTGTCGTCGTTGTGTGAAGTGAAAATTTATAAGCCATTGTGAAAACTGTCCTTTGTTATAATTTTTTCTTTTACAGTAAAAGTAAGAGCATCAAGCAGCCAAGTAAACCGGGCTTATGGCATCGAATTCTTACGTAATAACCTTGAAAATAAATTTATTTTGTCAGGATTGTAGAAATTGTGCTTGACTTGACACAGAGTGTCTGGCTCTCCTTGTGCTGCTGTTGGAATTACGGTGGATGCTTCTCCTGTTTTCTTTTTACAGTTTTATACCAGACCTAGCACGAAGCGTAACGCTACTTGTGTGCAAGCTACCGCTACTAATTTTTTTTACTAGATTCTTATTTTTGACTATCTCTCTCTGTGTGTGTGTATATATATGCGAAGTAAATACAAAGAAGCCTGTGGATGAACCCTCCTGAGCACAAGCCAAACACATCCACACTTTTTTTCTCTTTTATGTCGTTCAACCAACTTTTTACAGATTGAGAAAATTTAATAATAAACACGAAGAACACGACAGGATAAAAGTGGCATATCCAATGTGTTTGTGACGGGAAGATAGTGGCCCTTCACAAATCGGTATCTTGAGTTCGTACATCTCTATATGCGTGTGTGTGTGTGTGTGATAAGATCACTTAATCGCGTATGCTAATGCTATTAAAACTTAACAACTCATCTACATCAAAACAAAAGCAGGAAACTTTCTTGCCCTTAACTGGAGTGGCGCTCCTCATGCATGCTTGAGGCAACTTCCCAAATGGAACTACTTGATGACATATGTGAATAGAGGAGAAGTAGAAGTACCCTTTGCATGCAATATTTCTTTTCATCGCCTTGCAATGACGCCGGCATCAATAAAACAGGAACAGAGCCCCCTTTCCCCCACAAAACCCATTTATTTAACAAAAGCAGCGGAGCACCATTAAAATTTTAATATGTAGAGCTAGGTATTCCCCAGTGCCATTTTCTGATGACACCGTCAGGCAGACAGACATCACGCCGATAAAAATGTCCTTCTTATAAAGTGTACATTCCCTCCCACGTCACTCTCACTAATAAAAATCTAAAAATCCTGGCTGAAGTAGTAATGTGTGTGTGTGTGTAAGTACATATATACCGTGGTGGGTACGCCATGGTCCTTTCTCTTTCATCTCCTTCGGTTCGTTTGGTCTCTCTGGAAACTGCCTGTTTTCCCATACTTCCTGTCAACCTCTCTCCTTCTTTCTTTATCCTTCTCTCAGCGTAACGACGACAAGCATGCAAGTACTTTTTCATCAGCACCTTTTCCCACTTACCCCTTTTCCTCTGAGCTCCAAACGAGAAACTTACCACCAGTCGGTCCTCAGCCTTAGTAAACCTTTTTATACATCTCAAAAACATACTCACACAATAAGATTGCGTTCCAGATGATGGATCTTACTTACTCAACCCACCGCCGGACCTTCATCTTTCCCTCCATTGTATACCATATACTACCAGACACACACACACACACACCCTGTCAGTACCACTATTCTTCAACTTCAACTGCTACTTTTTTCCACCTTGAGCAAAAGCAAACAAAAATGCGAGGCTTCCAGCAAGACAGCTTGCTCACATCGTTCGTTCGTAAAGTTCGCTTTTTTAGGCGATTCTCTCTTCCTATATAAAAATATCCGTCATCGAAGTCTTTTGCAAAAGACTATTCATTCATTCTACGATGCCATGATATTGCAGTTTAGGAAAGATCATTTCTGTTTTTTTTTCTCTCTCTCTCTCTTTTCCCTCCCTCCTTTGCTCGCCAGTTTTCTTTCCCTTTTGGAAGCAATTCTTCTCCGCTACTTCCTCCGTACAAAGGAGGAATGTAACAAACTGACAGAGTGAGATGAAGCAAAATAATAATATTACACCGAATGGCCTACCTCTATAATACGTATTATGCAATAATAATAACAAGTGAGTAGAAAGCTTCCTTTTTACAACAACTGCAGCAGCAACTATCAACCCACCAACCACCACCACCACTAGTACCACTACCACCACTGTTGCCACTATCGCCACTACTCCTTTCATGCCATTCACTGTACTTAAGCCCATAAAAAAAGAATCCGTGTGTGTGTGTGTGTGTATATGTCTGTATTTTTGCTTCATGATAAAATGTTTCACTTTCGTTCATCCTTTTTTTCGGCAGTCTCCCTCGCACAAGTTTTGGTATTTTGTATGCAGCCTGTATATTCCGTGTAATCCACATGATACACAAAATATTTGGGATGCAATGGCAATGACGATGAAACCTTTTACACTAAAAGTGTGTTCAGTATAAAAGCCAAGCTAATAATGGCGAAACGTTATATATAAACGGGAAAAAAGTATATACGAACGTATGTTCCGAATTCTATTCTTAGTTTCATTCGGTTATTGTCGACGCTCAAACCCTTTCTTTTCTCTCTCTCTTCCTTTTCTCGCTCCTTTAATGTTTTAGCATGTGCATAAGTTGCAGTAAGAGACGGAGAGGGAGAGAAACCAGGAAAAGTAGGTGTTACAGCACAGGTCTTCTTAGTAGCGGTAATATTGGTATCGATAATGTAGAAAAGTGGTAAATACTAGTCTGGTGGATGTAGTAGTAGTAGTGAAACCACCAGACATGTTTACCGGTACGTACGAAAAAAAAGAAACACTGACGGAGCGAGAGAGCGTGGTCTCTGGAACTGTCGGTATTTTGTATAAAAAGCGATAATAATATAAATGTTTATTACAGGAATGGAAGTAACGGTGGTGGCCGTTGTAGTAAAAGCTGATCTAATAGTGGATGTGATGGCAGCATTTGGCATTTCCCTCCTCCGCGGTATATATATGATGTATCTCTGTTATGCAATTGTTGACGTTACGATCAAAGTTTCCGTTCAAAGTGTACAGGGGAGAGAGAGAGAGAGCGAGCGAGTGTTCGAAAACAGGACGGTTATAGGCTACTATTAGCTAAAGGACGTATATCGGATTAGGAATGGTGCACGTTCATCCGTTTCTGCTTCTTTGACTGTGTGATACGATTCCATACATTTCATCGACGTATCTCTCTCTCTCTCTCATTTTTGCCTTTTTCACACAAAAACTTGCTTTAAAGATACATGCTGCCGTGGAGAAACTTTTTTTCCCTCTAAAAAGCTCAGTATCGGCCACCAGCCTTTCCGGTGGCGACAAGGAAGTTGCCACTTCGACAAAATACCCAATGAGCAATGTGTTGTGTCAACAATAAAAGGTACATTAAGTGTCAGCAGTAGTGGGGTAATATATGTGTGCCGGTAATGCACGGTACATTGTGTTATTATTTCTTTTTTTCCATTTCAGAGGTGACTCGGCATTGTCCCCCTTTTTTTGTAGAAAGTCACTGACGGAGAACGGTATCGGTGTCGGGGTCGCGTCATAGCTGAAGCTGAGAAATGTGTGCTCGTATATAACAGACAAATCATCCGAAACTATTTGAGATTCATGCGGACGTTTCGTCTGCATTTTTGCTCTGGGTAAAGCCGTATAGTAATCATTGGAGCATCCTCGCCGGTTCGGGAAAGAGCGGAATCATTTATTTATTTTTAATTTTCCGCAATACCCCAGCGCGATTATTAGCGGGGATAACTGTGAGGCAGGATTACTCCATTGCGCAGACAACTGTAGATAGTAAACTGACCAAATAACTTGGGACGGGGATAAAAATTCCTTTTGTATTTCTAGCCGACAGCTTGTTTTTATCTGGTACCATCATGTTCACTCAATAACGGAAATGAAATAAAGGAGAAAGTGTACAAGCGCTCGGGTACGTCTATATCCACGTAGGAACATATGTGTTAGTAATGATTAAATAACACAAACTCTTCAATGTAGCATTAGCCGCCCTCTTTGACCATAAAGAATTTTTTTTATTTTATGATAGAAGATTACTCAGTCTCCAGAGAACTAGGTGGTAAATCTCGTAATTCTGTTAAAGAAAAAAGTTTCATTTTCCATTTCCCTTCTTATTACTCGACATGAACCAAATATTATATCCTCACTATCGTCCTCATTCACATCTCCCGTCTAACTGCTGCTCCTCCTTCTCCTCCTTAAACTGTTCACAGTAAAGAGAATCCTTTCTGATACATAATATCCTCATGGCTGCATTTACTACTACTCACAGCAAGATAGAGAGAAAATAGGAGCAAGAGAGAGAGAGAGAGAGAGAGAGAGCAACGGAAAGAAAGAAATCATCAAAAGTCTCTATACCTTTCCTTTCCTCCAGATGCACAATCCCTCACAGTCAGTCAGATTGTCTGCTTGTCTTTCTCTCTCATTTTTTTCGCCCTTTCCTCTTTCCCTCTCGCCTTCCCATTCACATATTCACCCAAAAGCATAAAAGTTTTTTTTCCTCTCTCTCTTTTTCCAGCAGCATCAGCATCACCACCAGCAGCACCGTAATATCAATAGGGGCAGGTTGCGCAGTAAGAAAAACGGCAAAGAACAAATAAACTGTAATACAATATATTACACTAGCCCTCTGTCTATCTCTCTCTGAACGCTACTATTTCCTCCTTCATGTGTGCCCTGTACCCCGCAAGTCATAATATCACATCAACCAGGGAATATTATCCTGTGAAAGCATTTCCTTTTTCTCTCTCCCTCACCCTCCAAATTGTGTACATCATTCTTGTTCTTTCGCCTCTTTTCCGTTCGTCCTCCCTCTCTCTCCCTCTCTCTCTCCCATCTAACAATACATTCTTATAGTATATTATGAATGCACCCGTTATCGCAAGCAGCCCGATTCCATACTCCGTCTCCAAAAACGTTTGATGTTCTCCAGCAAGTAGCAAGTGAATCCGCATATGATTTTAAATATTATTTTCCCTGTATTACAGCGTACAAAGTATAAAGCTAATGCAGAAACAGCAGCAGGAAGCAAAGAAAAATATACACCAACATGCAACACACAAATATATATATATATATATATCATTATGCATATAAATATATCTGTATATGCTATTTGCGTGGCATGCTTTTCCCGGTATATCCCTCTTGTAATTCTCCCTCTATACCATTATACCATTTGGGTTGAAACACTTCTCTACTGTTTCTTCTCACATCTTTTTTCCCGTTCGTCCATTCTTACCCACAGCTTCTTTTAAACTTAACCTGAATCTAAGCAGTAAGTACTAGTCAATTGGTTGCCCGAGACACAATATATGCATTTCTCGGATATGCGAAGATCACGGAGAGAGAAGAAAAAGAGCGTATATGTGTGTGTGCATGTGTGTATGCCTCCGTACCAAGTTATGATGATAATAGGGAAAGAGAGGAAGATGTGCGTTGGTAGAGTACGTTTTTATAAAACTGTACACATACTGCCTCAAGATAATGCATAATATGGCTTGAATCAACCAAGTCCACGCCAACCAGTTTCTTTTCTACTCTGTGTGCTGCTGTTCTCTTTGTGTGTGTGTTTGTATGTATATGTCTCCCTTTTCTGCAAGTTTTCTTCTCCCACACTCCATACATGTATCCCTATCTTCTCTCTGGCCCTGTACCAGTAGCAGACGAAGTAGTCACTTCAACAACGAAACACATTTCTCGGGCTCTCTAGCCGCTCGTCCATCTAGCCATCGTCATCTCTCACATTTCGCTTCTCTTCTTTTCCTTCCCGCAGCAGCAGCCGCTCTGCTCCTGCAAGCAGACGCTGGCCTCTCTCTCGCTCTCTCTACATCTCTCGTACCACCAACCACTTATTTTGCTCTTTCTGTTTTTTTTCTGTCAGCCTGCTTCTTTTTAAAACTATCACGTCGTCGTCGTCGTCGTCTTCGTCTACTCGTCACTTTTTCCATACCTTGTCACAGTAAACACGGTTACTTCTACATTTTGAAAGGAGGAAAAGGTGCGAAAACCGCTAATATTATTAGGTCTAGTTATCTCGTAGAGCCACTTTTAAAAAAAATTTCATTTGAACTCGATATTTATGTGGCTGTAGTTATCGTACGCTATGCGTCACCTCATTTGCGTGCCACTCGAGAGGCACACGAACGGTTCACTTACACATTCTCAAATTAAGAAGACTACGTTTCTCTCCGCTGTTGTCTACCACTACGGCGGCTGCTGCTGCTGCTGTTTTGTACTCTGCTTGTTCCCATCATCATCGTCATCATCATCGGTAACATCATAACAGCATGCTGCTGTAGAACACGCAACTTGAAACGTAATAGTCATATGAGAAAGATAACGGACGGAAGAGAAAATCAGCTGAAATTTCCTACGCTGACAGTGTATCTCTCTACCAAAGTGTGTGCATCTAAACCTCTCTCTCTCTCCCATTTCATCCTCAGCTTGGCACGGCAGACCGAAAGAGGCAAGTGAGAGAGAGAGAGAGAGAAAATGGCTCACCACCACTACACCACATCATCGCCTGCCTCGAATCAGTCGGCTTTTGCATCTTGTACCAAAATCTACCACGCAAAGACGACGACTTTTTGGAACGAGTGAGGTGTTTGTGTGAGCTGATCAGTTTGTAGTAAGTATATTCTTGTATGAAAAAGACTCCTTCATCCGCAACTTCCTGTGTGCTTGTGTCTGTGTCCCCCATCTCGCGCGCGCTCTCTCTCTCTCCCTTATTGCTGTCTCGCTTTCTGTGTCACTTATCTCATTTCAAGTATTTTCTTCTTTTGTTTTCATCCTCTTTCATCACCTTGCGTCATTTTCATCCGACACGTTGAACCGTATTATAAAAGGTGTGTAAATCGTGAAGTTGTGCTTAATTTTACAACATTTATGCATGCAGCCGCAGTAGCATCATCATCTTCAACCTTTCTCGTTGAGAAGGACAACGCGCCTCCTTGTCTGCCTCCCCTGCTCTCTAGAGTAACTTAATAATAATTATTATAGTAGCATAAAGACAGCCTCTCTCTCTCTGTCTATGTCTCTCTCCCTGAAAATGGACAACTTCACTAAAAGTAACAGCTCAACTTTGGTCATTTAACTTTCTCGGCCTAGTTATCTTCTTTTTGGAACTCACACCTACACAGCCAAGCAACCATCCCAACGTTGCGTTGCTTTGGTGTTTCTCTCAACAAATGAGTTAGTAGTGTCGTGTGAAAAACAGGTTTCGCCAACTTTCTTTAGCACCGATTCCTTCACTTCGTCATCTCTCTCTCTGGTTTGTTCATTTACTCACACACACATCTCTCTCTCGCTCGCTCTCTCTCTCTCTCTGCCTCTTGTTCGGCTTTTGCTGTAATTTACTCCACAGCGACCCAAAGCATTGTTTAACTTTCAATTTACAAACGCCGAATATGTAAAGATAGCCTCCCCATTACTGTTTAAAACAAGCAGTTATATACATTTACTTAAGTAGTAATGCTGTTATTGTTATTCATATAAATCATTATTATTAATAAACTTTTCTCTTATCATCATCATCATCGCCCTCTCTATTCCGGTAGTAGCAGAAGAAACAACAGCCGCAGTTTTAATAATAGGAAGACTGTAACAGTAGTAGACAAAGTTTGCTCAAGACTTTTGTCTCCTCTTTCTCTCTCTCAGGGAACTGGACTTGCGACGTTTTCCTCGTCATTGTTCCCCAAAAGGAATAGGTATAGGTAAAAGGTATGTGCTATTTTCGTCTTATTGCATTTTGCCTTACAGCTCTTCTCCAGTGTACACTTTTGTTAACTAAACGCCAGTATCCAAAAAGAACATTCCCTGTAATACCCAGCCGCCCAATTACTATTTCATGTATCGCCTCTGTGGAACTTGGTTCATTTTACCATTCCCCAGCAAACTTTGTCAGATAGAAGGAGGAGAAGGACAACGTTGCCGTTGTATGAAGAAAAAGATAAATAAAAAGTACTGCCATTGCAAATGTTATATATACAATTGCACATATATGGAAAAATTCCAGTAAGGCACATACGCACCACATTAGCATCAAGGTATAAAAAGCGTTCCAAAAAGTCTTTTATTTGCTTTGCCATCATCATCGTACACAAACAGTCTGATTTCCTCTTTATTTTCTCCTGTTCTCTTCAAAATGGCAGGAAAGACAAACATTCTGGATTTTTTAGATTGTTTGGCGTTTCTTCCTCTTTTTTACTGCTACGAGACTGCTGATGCCTCTTCTCTAGTGCCTTCCAGCATTTCGTCCTTGCTGAATTTGGAGGGAGTTGTTGCTTTCCTGCATGTATTTTGCATGAAAATGTGGCTTCGTAATAAGTTCGTCTGGCTCTTCTTTCTTCCTGTAAACACACACAGGCTGGTGATCATGCCGCCCTCACCGCACCGCTACATTGGCTACTGCTTTGACTACAAATCGCAAAAGTCCTTTTGTGTTTCCTTCTTAACTAAAGTGACTGGTGTCTCACCTCGACTCTCTTCCCCACCAACTCTCCACTCTCCCTCTGTTTCCAACTGTCAAACTACACCATTCAGTCATCTTTTCCTTACCAACAACAAACAGAGAGAGGTAGAGAGCTGCTTATACGAAAAATAATATTATTATGCAAGATAATAATCCTACCGCCAGCAAGGCAGCAGCAAAGTCATTTCTCTATTTTCCCCTTACCGTCTCCATCATATCGTCGCTCTTTCTTTTTCTCTCTGCCTATTTCCATATTATCTCATTTCTCTGTCTCTCTTTTTATCTCGGCATGCGGTAGCTTTGTCTGAGAAAGAGTACAAAAGTGTACTTATGTGCATCGATCTCCCGTTTGCACAATGCCCATTCTATACTTTTTTTCTCCCGAGTTGCTTTCTCCTTTAGGAGAAGTGAGTCATCTCTATTTATGAGAATAATGATTACTGCCGGCTATAAGACACAGAATGAGAGGGGCATGCTGATAATAATAATAATAACAACAACGGAAAGTAGTCTTGTTCATTCCTTCGGTACACAAGCATGGCATGACGTGCAACACACACACACACACACACACACACACACACACAGTTCTCCATTTTTGTCATTTACCTATAAATTGATAAACATGTCACATAGTATATTACACTTAATTTATTAATTTCGCGACAATATTTCATACATAAACGGAATTGGAAACGGAGGTCCTATCCTAATATCCCACGCAGGAAAATAAATAGCAGGCCGCGGCAGATGCACGGTTTCTCTCTCTCTCTCTTTCTAGAACGAAATAGATGACGATTACGTTCTCTTGAATACGCGAGTGTTTGTGTGTGTGTGTGTGTGTGTGTGTGTAACGATATACGAGGAGAAATTGCAGAGCGAAATAAATACCAACCGATATATATCTATTACGTATCCGTACTTTTATGACTTGGTCCGACTGTACAGTTTTACGTGTAAATACACAAAGGAGGGAAGAAGAGAGTTGTTGTTGTACTACAAGGAGAGTTTCTTCTTGGTTTCCTCGTTGGAGGAAAATAGTCCATATAATAATAAATACTAAAAGGCTGTTGTACAAGTATTGTACATTTACTGTTTGGGATCTTACTCACTTTTTAGTTTTTAGCACGTGTAGTTAAATCAAGAATAGGTAGGTAGATTTTTTTTCTGGCAGCCAGAAGAAGAAACGGACTTTCTTGCCTACAGTATACACCATTATATATTCATCAGTTTACATGGTAGCAGGAGCAGCACACTCACAGAAAAGCGTTTTGCATCTTCTTGGGGAAGTGGAAGTAGCTTATAAAAAGCAACACAAGAGGATAGTATTATAATGAAGCACCGGCTATATTTCTATATGCCACCACTACTACCGAGGATGGAGACTAACACCAAAAATATCTGTACGCTTTTTTATGTGTAATACACATTTTGCTAGATTTCATATTAGTAGCAAGCAACAACATAACGTGATTATGAGTACCAACTATGCTGTTTACCTCTCTTGTTTCATGCCGTCGTCGTCGCCACCGCACCGCTTTGTTTGTAGAAATAAGCCTCTAGCATTAGTAGTAGGAAAAATGTACGGAGAGAAATGCTAAACGCTGGTAAAATATGACGGAAAACATCGGTGCAGCCAGGGAGAGAGAAAGAGAGAGAGAGAGAGGATTCGCATTTTAGCAAAGTCTTTTACACACAGCTACTGCGTCTCAAGACAGAAAACGTAAACAATAAAAAAAATATAAGTGGAACGTAGAAACGATTGAACTGTTGCAAAAAAAGTAGTCATCGCATCGCTTTATAAAGTATTCTCTTGCCATCCCTCGTCAGCTCTCTTTTAAGAGAACTATTATTATTATTATTATTATTATTATTATTATTATTATTAGTATTCTCGAAATCTCTTACTTGGGTCGCTCTTTGTATGTCCCAAGTACATAAAAGTAAAATCGTTGTTGTGTTGTGTGTGTCGAGAGTGTTTGAATGATGAGCAGAGTTTATGATTCTCATTCAGGTTAAATAAGGGAGTGATTTCCAAAAGAGGAAAAGCCAACATAATAATCATAATGATAAGATAATAGTAATAATAATAAAAATGGACCTTTCTGCCTCTCTCTCTCTCTCTCGCTCTGAATGCGAATTGCAAATATCCTTCTTCTTGTCTATCAATATTATGTATCTTGTTATGGCGCACTTCTTTAAATGGATCTTATCCCCTTTCATTTTCTTCTAAGGATGAGTAGGCAACGCAACGTACGGATAAAAAAATGTGATTAATTGTCGAGACATTAACCAACATCTCATTCCCCCTGCAAACAAAATGAGCTGTGAACCTAACATAATATAGTAATAAAACGACATTTTAATTATTGCTGTAGCATTGCAGGATTACATCACGCTGGCAAAAGGCGCTGTTAACTGTCGAGCCGACTAAATTGATCACCCAACAATATTCCATTGAACTTTTTATAGGGAGAGTACGTAACAATTGTAAGGAATAATATCTTGCTTGGATGCATCCTTCTTTTGGTAAATATTTTGGTATCAAAATTGTGCACACATTTTGCGAGGCACTGCACGAGACAACGTTTAACCTCCAATTACCTTGTACCCTGATTACGGCTACTTTTATACTCCATATAAAAATGTGTGCATACAGAGACATAGCACGTCTTTCCTTCTGTTCTCCACGATTTATGTGTCGTCATGATAATCATCCTTCATTCAAAACCTGTCATCTTGATGAATCTGCAAAATGTTACGGAATGGGTCGCAGTGACATGTTGATACAGAGAAACTCTGTAAATATGGCTTTACTCACGGTAGTTGTGTTGGCAGTCCAAGTAGTGTAGATGCATAGACGTAATCAGGCAACTTTGCGAGAGTGCTTGTTCGTCATAAAAAATGTATATTCAGAAAATTCCCCCCTTATGTTTGCCATTGTCCCTGGTGACAAGGATAGTAAAAATAATAACTTATTGTTTGTTTGATTGGTTTGTCGATTTTATGATGCAGCAGCAACAGCACCATCAGAGAGAGTTTTACGAATTAAGTCACGCCACGTCATTGTCAGTCTCATCGTCATCGTCCGAAGCAGCAGCAGCTTTGTAGTATCTTTGTCAAAGAAGCACTGCCAGCAAAACTTAGTAATTGAGCAAGTTACAGTGGAACAAGAAGAAGAAGAAGAAGAAGGAGAAAAAGAAGACGAAGGATGAGGAGGAATTTTCTGTGACTACACTAGCACTACTACTACTACTGCAAAGTTTATTTTGCTGGCGCCTTCTCATCCTCAGAATACATGCTTACTCCTGACTACTACTCTGCTGCTGCTACTACCACGAAATTGTATTCATATACCACCACTGCCATTCATCCAATTCGTATAATTGTACAGGGCCCCTACCACTAAAATATTCCTTCACAACGAACAGCTCTACACACACACACACTATATATATTTTAATACATTTTTAGCAAAAGACATTCAAAGACTGACATAGTCGTCGTTGTTGTTGTCGTCGTCGTCACACGACACACGAGGAGTTCTCTTATAACAAGGAACAAAGTGATTCCTCTCGTTTTAGTCAGTGAGTGCCATGATGCCATAACTACCATATATGTATGTCAAGTTGACGTGCCAAAGTCGACAAAACACTCTTCTTTCTGTATTTATTAGGAATTCTCTGTGACAAAGCTTTATAAGGAGACTTGTTTTTCTCTCGCTCGTTCTTCAGCATCCTCTCTCTGCAACTTCGGCTCCTGCTGCTGTAGTTATCCTCATCATCGTCGTCGTCGTCGTCATCATCAGCAACATCATCATCAGCGACAAAACAGACTTGATTTGCTGTAGTGTTGTTGGTAGTACTAAATAGTAATAGAAGGAACAGCTTCTCTGGTGGAAATTGCTCACCTCACCGTGTACGTACAACAGACAGACTCTCAGTAATTGTTACAACTTGCAACTTCTTTCCTCTCTCTCTCTCTCTCTCTCTTCTAAAAGATTTGCTGTTTTTTTACTCCGCGTGTTGCAAAGTTTGGACGAAGAAGACTACATATAATGTAGCACGACAGTGCTGCTAATAATAATAATACAATTAAAAATAATATGCTCAACCAACACCACCACCATCGCTGTCTTCATTGTCAAAGTCGTTGCAGTCATCTCATGGCAATTTTATTGTATGAAAGGCTGAAACGGAATGGCAATACACGGCTTGAATTAGAATAGAGCGAGAAAAAAAAGTTTCTTCTTCTCTTCGTCGCGCACACACACTCTCTCTCTCACTCACTCACCCTACTGCACACTGTGATGGTAGTCAGCGGAGAGTAATATGCATAATATGCGATTTTCTTTACAAATGAAGATTAGATTATCTCTTTCTGCATGCCCTCTTCATTTTCAACGTGCTTGTGCCGCCACTACAGGAACCACTGGACTTGATTTTTCCTTTCCACCTTCGTCTTCGCCGCCGCTGCCACCAGTAGTGCTACAACAACCAAAACATCAACTACTGCTACTACTTGTACATCTTGGCCTGTTCCAGTGTACTCCCTTGTCAGTCTTGATGGGAGCTCCCTATGATGAAGTCACTCGCTGAGATGTAACATACATATATATATACATATATAGACGTCGTCAATAGGAATGAGACGGAGTTAGTGATAGAATTGCTATCATTTTCGTATCAAGTGATCAAACGATTTTCGTTATATACATAAACCGGTGGCGATTGGGCACCAATAGGGAAGATAGCGCGGTGGCATGTGTTTGTGCGGCTGTAAGTTTTCAAGTAAAAGTGTACATAAGTCGTTGGTAGACGGGGGAAAGAAAAAAAGAGAGAAAAACAAGTAATGTTATTGACTACAAGCCAAGTTTCTTGTGAAAGAGAATCAAGATAGTTCACCGTGCGAAATGAGAAGTCGTTTTTTTGTTTGCTAATTGCAAGAATCAGTAAGCGGTGCGGAACACAAAGGGAATACGACGACGGGAGAAAAACGACAATAATAATAATAATAATAAGAATAGTCAATGAATGGCCTTCAAAGCCAAATTCTTTAACCGGTTGAGTGTTTGTCTCTTGAAATATTCTTAAGAAGAGAAACATTGGAGGAAAACAAACATTGAATTGTGGGCTTAACTTGGCCATCATCATCATTATCAGGAAAGCGAAGGAAAAAAACCTCTCTGCTTGTTGACAGTGGTGAGAGAAGAGAGCGAGAGAAAGTAATACGAAAGAAGAGTTTTGCTGCTGATGTGTGAGAGCAACGACCAGGTTACCTGTTCTGGGGCCATTTGATATCAGGTGAGTTTTTTTTTTGTTTTTTCACTTTCTTTACCTATCGCCGTCTCAGGGTAAGTGGAGCACAAAGGTGGCTTCTTTCTTTACTGTGGAAACAAGGAAATCCGTGTGGAAACTTATTTTAATCAACCAACGAGTAAGTTTCTTAAGGTAACCACATTTTCATCCTCATCATCATCATCCGTAGCTGCAGTAATAGCAGCGACAGCACATCCGAGTGACTGCTTCATTACTTTGGGGTAAGAAGAATCCTGTCGCTATAGCTAGGCCCTAGATAAGTTTATCCAGTCTGTAAAGCCGTGTGTGGGGTACAGCATATAGTAGGCACTGCGTTTTTCTTTAATCGTGGGACGAGGATGAAATTGATGATGTCATGAATTTTGGTTGGAATTACAAATGTGTAGGTAATTGGAGAATGATGATCGTACATCCGTCCGACAGTAGTAGTATGTATAAAATAGGCAACTGCCAAAGTATAGAAAGTGTGCGGTCGTGTGTGGGTGTGAAGTTAATAAGTCTATGTCACCAGAAGTAAATGGATATAGCCTGACCTGTGCTAAATTTTCATTGCCATCACCACCGCCACCGTCACCACCACCACTGTACTACTACTATTACTACTACTGGTTTTTTTAAACGATAATAAATTTTGACTACTTTATTATGCTGGATTTATTCGTTCACCGGCTCTCTTTCTCTCTCTCTCTCCCTCTTACTCTGCCACTATGGCAATTTGCTTTTTTTAAAAGAAATCCTTGCTCTAATGTAATAATCGTTTTAGTGGCTACTCCATCCCTCTGGTTACATCTTCTTGAGAAAATTTTGAATTTGTCTTTGTGTATGTGTGCTAGAGCGAGAGTACCACAAGAATATAATAGTGTCTGCTTTTTGTAGGACGATTGCGCCTAAGTCCATAACAACGACTTTGTAATAATAAGATCCATTCCTTGCTTCGCGGTCCCTAAAATATTTTTTTTATATTTCATGCACTTACCACGTACGTATCCCGTCGTCCCGAGTGTGTAGTCCGTGTTTGAATGGTACAACTGCAAACTATGTAATAGTAGTCCGTGGTAGTAGTAGTAGTAGTAATACTAGGTAGTAGGAGTTGAAGAAATAGTAATAATAGTGCTAGAAAAAGGAAATGAGCGCTGTTTCTTCTATTTTTTTAAAAACAGGCATACCGCATGCATGCATGGTGGTGGTGTCTCTGCTGAAGCGCATAATAATAATACAGCTACTGAGAGCTTCTATTTATTTTTATTATCTATATATGCATACCTACTTTTAAGATACGCATGGAGGTACGTATAAATACATATTATGACTTTATAAAAGAGACATTTTCCTGTACCACTGATGATCGTCACATTCATCTCGTCCTCTCCGTCGTGTAGGTGGAAGAGAATCCTACTAACTACGTGCTCAGAATACGGCACAATCTCGCTCACTCAGTCAGTCAGGCTTTCACTTGAATGATGCAAAATGCAAAACGGGAAAACGATTCAGAAAATTTTTATTTTGTTTTTTTAACTTCCACTTCCTTCCGCGTAACGAAACAGAAAAAACGCATCTCTTCTCTCCCCTTCCCCCCACACGCTCTCTCTCTCTCTCTCTCTCTCTCTCTCTCCTTATTCTCATGCAGTCACGTATGTACATGCATTACATGCCATACTAAACAACGACCAAAGAAATTGCTACTGTCCCGCTTTTCAAAATGACGTTTCTTTAAGAATAGGGCGTCGGTCGGCTCGATGCTGCAACCGTCCCTTTCGATGTGTGCGTGTTTTTACATATGTGTGTAGCAAACGAGACCTCGTCTTAATTGCTTATTTTTCATAGTTTAATGCTCTAAAAAGTATATTTGTTATGCGCTCCTCTGCTTCTCTTACGTAGAATTTACAAGGCTCTGTACTGTACACAGTGGAAGCTGACGGAAATAGAGGAAGAAAGTGGAAAATCCTAGCTTGCCTCCGAGAATTTGTGATTGCAAATCTGCCTTTTTGCTACCGTTTTGTTGCTGCCTCCATACTGATCAAAGGAAAGTGTGCTAATACGAAGGAAGGAGAAGGATAGAGAGAGAGAGAGAGAGAGAGAGAGAAGGGGAGATTTGTTCTGGAAAGTTACAGTCACGCCGTATAGAGAGAGAACTCTCGCTTTCTCTGTTCCAAAGGAACAGTCACTTTGTCTTTATGATTATCTAAAAATATGATTTCATTTCATTTGTATTCTTCGAAAGAAGTCCCCCAGCCTTACAGCTACGACTGGTAATAGCAGGAAGCGTGTAGCATAACGGCAATTTTACGTTCGGTTATAATTTTACGGTTTCTTTTTCTTGCTGCGACCCACGAAAAAGAAATATTCTTTGCTGTCGATGCTCCCTGTGTGCTTAATAGGGCACACATACTAAAATAAGTGGAACCGCTTCTAATGTCGAGATTTTGTGAACAAACGACGTAATATCATGATAGGATGTCATCATCGTGGTTGTTGTCGTGAGTCAGTGAGAACGTTTCTTGTCCTTATTAGTACTTCCTTATGAGAGTGTGCACCACCGCGCCACTTTTAGATTTAAGAGAGGCGAATTTTGAAAATTTACGGTTCCGCAGTGTAACATAGCTCATAGTCCATTTTGCATTTTAACGACGAAACGAAACGATGAACGGAGGCGTCTCGGGATGAAAGATGAAAACTTGATGTGTAAATCAGGTCGACTAATAACAATTAGTGAACGCTCGTTAAATATTTACTTTTTCCTTACCCTTCCCCCATAAATCTAGGAATCAGGAAGCCAGCATAGAGTCATAAAACAAACAGGGAGCAGATTATATAATTTCGTCAAAATAATGGTCACATGGGGAGGGCGGATTTATGCCGGCTTTTAAAAGCAGTTGTAGCACTTCTACAAAAACTCCAAAAATTATCTGCTTTTAGTACTCCTATAAAAGTACAGCAGCAGCTGTACAACAGCAGGTTTTATTATCAAAGCCCCCACCCAAGAATTTTTGCCATCGCACATCCTCCATTACCACGACTAGAAGCATCCGGAAAGGCTGTACTGAGGAGAAAGGCACGTCATTATTCATTCCTGTCGCACAGAAAATATTTATGAACACACAATTTAGTTATCTTTAATTGGTTTCCGTATTTTACTTTTGCCACAAAAGGCCACCGCAAGTAAAAATATATATATAAAAAAAACGAACCCCGGGGAAAGTCGACGCGCCCCACCACCCATCCCACTTTATTTCTAAAGGCAGACAGACTATAAGCAGACTAAATTAGAACTGCATCATTGGAACAGGTAATGACCCGTTCACAAAGCCAGTGGTAGGAGCAGCCCCACTGGGAAAAAAACGTGGTCATTAGCACAGGACACACAAAATGAAAACCACGGCGTATGTATGTTCATTAGTGGTTTCTGAGTGCCACTACGACTTTGTATTCTTCTGCACACTACTACTACTACCCTATGCTGGGAGTTGGGAGACATGAAAGCCTTGGAAGCTCACTCATGTGCGACTCTCATGTTTTTTCTCTCGCTATTCACAACCTTTTGTAATAATTTTCGACAACGTCTGCCAGTCAGAATGACGGATGATGAATGACTCTAAAGATGTATCCGTATCGAATCGGTAATAATTATACCTGTGCCGTGCCAATCTTCGTACTAGCCTGGTGTAATGCACGGGCGTAGTAAAAGTTGTATCACTAAAGCCTCGCATTTATCAGGCCATTAACAATTTTGTTCCAACAACCTGTACATGCATCAACTTTTGGGTGGAGATACCATCATTCAAGACTCATCCGCCTGGATGGTTACCAATGACGATGTTCAAGCTCCACCCGGTTTTTGTAGGAAACCTCTGTAAATTTCCAGTTTTCCAGGTATTGAATAAACAGGAAAAGTGAAATATTGAACGTGTGTAGAAGGAAAGTGCAAAATGTTTTGAGTCATCAGCATACTTGGAGATTCTAGTGATGGCATACTTGCGGCCAAACCTGAAAGCGAGTCGTCGTATACGTCGTCGTTGAGTGGTAGTAGTCTGCGACTCTTATGGTCAAATTACATTTTCATACATTCCATTTGAGAACCCTTTAAAGCCTCTTTTTACATTTTTCAACAGGATTGCGCCAAGTACAGCGTGTTGTATACCAGTCGTGTAAAAAGTGAAAGTCTCTTGTGGAGGGGCTAATATCGCAATGTCGTGCAGCTTGTTACGAGTGTATACAAAAGTCACAGAGAGAGAGAGAGAGTAAAAAAATTGCAGGCGGGGACGTACGTACAGTCAGGAGAAAAGAATTTGGTGACATGAAGTCATGCAACGCCGCATTTTTTACCAATGAGGTGCCACGAATGAGACTCATACTCTCTGCCCTACTCACCATCACCCCACCTACGTGCACGGGATATTTTTTTGGTCCCAAAAAATATATATATGTGTGTGTATATTTCCATATTAATAATTCACTTCGTTTTTTCTTGTTCGCGTTTTCATCTTTTCCTTTTGTCACTCTGCTTGTGCTCACATTCCATTTAGATTCTGCTTGAGAATGAGTGATGATGTCATGCTGTGGGGGCATTTTTACTGTGTGGCTTGTACAGTGTGAGAGATTTACTACTCCAGAGGGAAACAAAAATGGAATCGTGAACACACAGAACGAAAATGGGGGAAAAGACAAAATAGGGAGAGATTTCGCGTTTGCAAAATTTCTACATACATTCTCGCGAAACGACTAGCTTTCATGATAAAAATTTGAACGAAACGGACAAAATGGCTCTTAGAGAACCATCATTTTTCTTAATAATCACAGTATGTCACATGTTTTTGTTATTGTACATCTACTGTAACAACAACGGCAGGTTATATGCGTATATGACGTGTGGGCTTTATATGACATGTACACCGAGAGAGAAAGAGAGAGTGAGTGAGAGAGAGAGAGAGAGAGAGGAGTTAAAAGAGTATAACATGCGCTTTCGAAATAAATTCTGCCGCTAACAACTCCAACAACCCGTCCTTTTCGTAGTAGTCACGTCATTAATCGCCAGTAAGTTTCCAGGAGAATGAATAGGAAAAAAACGAAAAGTTTGGATAATTTAACTCCTTAAATGCATACGCGCTTAAAACACACTTGTCTTGGTAAAACGGCAACATGATTCTCTATAGTAGCTCGGCCATTATTTCAACAACCCAAACACTCTCATCAGAGACAAAACAGACATGGCACATAATAAGTACTTAAGTTTTTCATCGTGATGATGATGATGATGATGACGATGATGGTAATGTGGCAAATTGTGATTTTCCCTACCTCTTCCATTTCTGCATCAGCAACCACATCTTCATCTCCACCGCACCGCATAACTTAAAGGAAAAGCCTCTCTGAGGACTAGCACTTAAAACAGTAGTAGCGTATGAAAAAGGCCTTAGCATATTTTTTTTCTCGCTCTTACTCTCGCCGCTCCGCCAGAAAGTAGTAATAGATCGAAAAAATCACAAACACACATGCAAAATGCAAATACCCCTCGACACTGACGATGGAATGATGATGATAAGTTCACTAAAATCCGTAGTGTGCCCTGCTGCTGCCATAATGGTCCTCATCTACACACGCGGCGGAGACGGATTTTCAGAGGGAAGAATAATGGTGAGCACAATATTGAATGCGATTTGTCGTTATCCCATCTATCCACTCATTTATTATCCTCTTCCTCCTCTTCCAAAGAGAGGCAAGTTGGGAGTCACAACTCACAGGTTAACTAAAGAGCCTTTTTTCTCATGGTCGTCGTCTTCGTCGTCGTCATAGTTGTCACTGTACGACGACAACGACGGGGATGCCGATGCCGATGATGATGATAAAACTTTTTTCTTCTTCTTTCCCATTCTGCTCAAAACGGTGGAATTAGTGGCTGTTTGCATTGGTGGTGTTGCTGTGAAAACATGCAATCATGCTCTTACTCACTTGCTACTTATTCACATGAATGCAAACACACATAAGCACACACGTGATAATGATAATGATGGCTGGAGGCTGTGATGACTATGCTTCCATTATGAAAACGGCAAACTAGCATTATATTTTATTTTGCTCAACCAAGCAAGGTACCTACTAGTACTTAGACAGCGTGAGAGAGGGAGAGAGAGAGAGAGGGTGAGAGAGAATAATAGCGTGCAAGTGAGCAGAAGCAAAAAAAAGATGACTTACAAACACATACGCTACGCACACGGGCATCGCGATGATGTGAAAGAGTAAAGAAATGCAAAAAAGGCAGAGAGAGATAGAGAGAGAGTTACACTTTTCCTTTTTTGTTTATGTGTTTGTCTCTCTCCCTGTGTATATTTTTATTTAAAAAGCTGACGAAAAAAGCTTTAGAAATATTTTAGTATTTTAAAAGAAGGTAGTAGTCGTAATAGTTGTAGTGTGTGTGTGTGTGTGTGCTGCTAAAAGGCAAACTGAAAGAGTGCTAGACTCAAAGGACAGAAAGAGCCCCTCTCTCTCTCTCTTTTTACTCGTCTAGTAGTTTGAGCTGTTTCTTTCGTGCAGTATCTCTGGTTTTCTTTTATTACTCTGTACATTTTGATCATGACGACGTTGTGCTGGTAAAGTAAACCTGGTCCTCCTGGTAGTCATTTCGTTCCTTTTTTTTCGCCTGTCCACATGAATGGAAACTGGGAACTGTAAAGAAAGAAATTCGTCTTTTGTATAATAATATGTGCTCTCTCCTCACACGAATCCTGCTGAGAGAGAAGATTTTCTAGATAAACTCTAGTAGCTGCATCATCATAAGTAGTAGTAGTAGTGGCGATGATAGTGATATGCAGTAAGATACAGGGAGAACCTATACAGGATAAAAAGTGAACGTAGGAGTTGAGTCTAAGTCTGTGAGTCTGACTTTTGGAGTAGTTGTGGCGGCGGCGGTGGTGGTGGTGTTAGTGTCGTGCATAGTGAGATAAACGGATGGAATAAAAGTAGAATGTAACGACGATGATGCACCTTTCGGTTGCTCTTACTCCCTACTACTACCACCACCTCTGTTGCTCAGAGAAGCACTGGCTCTCTGACAGAATTTTAGTAAAAAAAAGACACAACTTTTTTGGTGTGACTCACAGTTGAAAGTATTTGGTCTTTAATAAAAAAAAGCTGCTCAGTCAGTCATAGTTATAGTTTGATGCCGCTCCGCTGCCACTACTTCTACTACTACTATTGCCGACACCACCACCTTCACCATCACACTCTGCTCAACTCCCTCACAATCATAACAACAGGGAACGGTGTATAAAGAGCAGAAAAGATGGGAAGGTGGAACGAATACCTTTTAAAAATCAAAAGCATGTTGTAAGGTGGACGGTCTGGATAAAACTGAGAGTAAACTGTGAGTGAGTGAACAAATCATCACCATATCTCAGCAATAGTGGTGGTGGATCTGTGGTGTTTTAGCGAGTCAGATGTGAAAATTCTCTGTTTAAGCTAAACCCAGTCGTACATGATATGATGATGATAATGTGATTACCATGATGATGATGATGATGATGATGATGACGAAGAGAAGGAAAAAACCTTGTTTTTTAATAAAAAAAAGTATTATACATACACACACACACACACACATTGTATTACTACTAGTATTAATGAGGTTGTTGGGAGCACTATCCCTATGTGCAGTCAACATTTTTCGCAGAGAACAGCACATTTAAAAAAAAAGAATAAGCCATCATGTAAAATAGAGGTCTTCTTATCGTCACCGACTCTACGTACACAATAATATGCACACATATCACGTATAATAGGAACACCTTCATAACGCAGGAGCTGGCCGTAGGAAACAGGCGTTTTTCAATAGTACTTTTTTAACTGCCCGTTTTGTAAAGTACATACAGCATTCAAGGAGAGAGGGAGAGAGAGAGAGAGAGAGCGAGAAATGAACGTGCTTTGCAATGCACCTAAAAAGTACGCATATCATATCAGCAATATTGTTATTATATGCGCCAGTACTCCCTAGTACCAATATCATCCAAACATTTTTGCATAAACATATCCCCCTCTGCAATTCTCTCTCTCTCCCTCTCTCTCTCTCGTATCCTGGGAACATGCCTATATCGTACTTACATCGTAAAAAATAGCGATAGGCAGAGTGTGATTTTTTAAGGATTGGTAATATACATGGATTTATGTGTGAATAGTATGTGTGGATGACGACGAACTTGTACTTTTGTTGTTGGATGATGATGGGAAGTTAAGGTAAAATGCAAACTGTAAAAAGAGTATAAAATCTTTACGTGAGTTGAGGTATTATTGACTAGGCAAGGTATTAAAAAAGCTCCATGTCGAACCATTCTCATCTTCTGTGTTGATTAGAATAATGGTGTTAGGGATGCAGATACTGATGATGATGATGAATGAAAATGAAGATCGGCATTGCGTTTGTGTATGTGTTGACGACGACGACGACGACGACGACGATGATGATGACTGGCTGCATTCATTGTGGTACACTGCAGATTACATTGTGTGGTGGTCTCACAGTTTGTTGACTGACGAATAAATGTGAGTGTATCGAAATGCAAAAGAATGGGGAATGGGGAAAAATCCGTGTACGTGTGGTGGTAGTGCAAGCGCTGCTGCTGCTGCTGCAATCCACAATGAGGTGAGGATGATGATGATGGGAATATGCGAAGGATATTGTGAGTATGTGTAGAATAATAATAATAACAGCAGTCCAGAAAGAAAGGGCCGTCGTCGTCAACAGGTAAAAAATGTGAGACAGGTATCATAATAATGGGATGCAACAAGGCTTTTAATACTTTGTCGTTATTTGCAGGTAACATCATCGGTGGTAATACCCTGAGCGCACAGCAGCGTATTGTGTGTGGTGGTGGTGCTGTGTGTGTGTGTGTGTCTGTGTAAAGCTGTCTGATACGTACTTACGTACGTAATACAGTGCGGATACCAGAGGGGTATACACAGGATGAGCATGGAAGAGATGGTTAGACGGGAGGGTGGTGGACCTGGCCCAGGTGTTCAAGATGTCTTGGGCAACCTCTCAAGCGACCAGTGTGCTCCTGATATGCAAACTCCCTTTTTTACACTTTCCTTTCGCATTATTATTTTTTTACTATTCGTATTATTATTATTATTATTACTGCTATCATCGTCAGTGCTCTTGCCAAATATTTCTGCTCGCATTAAGAAAAGTGCCATGTAACAAGGTCGCATTTCTAGCTCTACTCGACACACACATCACTTCCATTTGTGTACTTACTTCCCAGCGTGTGCAGGTCGTTTCTTTTAGCATTTGCCGTCATCCACCTCCTCACTTTGTCGACTTTGTTAAGGACTTTAGTAGCAGCGCCTTCTCTCCGCTTTTAACTACTCCACCTACACAAACGTGTTTTGCGCCAGCATCAATGCCAAACCGATATTGTTATTGTTGTTGTTTTTACGTGGAAATTGTGCATAATGTTACCGAAAGGTAAACATAAACACCAGCTAACGTGCATTTTTATTACGGATGTCGGTCCCACTACCAGATCATTCCTAAACGCAGCAGCAGTTTTTAGTAGCCGTTCCCAACCCTGGATTTTTTTTTGCTCGTATTCGGCCACTTGCCCGACTTGTTTCCTTTCTCACTGTCTGTCTCTCGCGGCACTACGACTGCTGCTGCTGCTGCTCCTTTAAAATAATGTAGTTGCATGCACGCAAAATCAACACTAAACAGAACAAGATGAATGTTCTTCCCCGTTTTTTTCCTCTCAATCCATAAACATGTCACACTCTTTTCTCTCACTGCCGCTGCTGGTTTGGTGACACGATAATTACAGACTTTACTTTATCTTGTTTTTTAATAAACCCTGTGTGCATACTTATTACTGTTATTACTTTGCTCGTTGTGAGCTGAGCACACTAATAACATGTTGGTCACTTACCACGCACAAATTCTTTCCTTGTTCCCCTATTAATAAACGTTGTCACAATCTCCCATCCACAGAGACTGGCTATGCTGACATAAATGATTTCATGTGAAAAAGATGACTTTTTTATGAGCTCATGAAATTCATCCTTTTTAAAACCAGTAGGTGAAATGTCCTTTTCATATTTGAAAGTGTCAACCACCCGCGTAAACAACAATAATAACTTTAAGCGCTTTTATCATCACAGGCTTAATATTTGTTTGAAGCGTCATAAAACTGGCACGGAAATGATGG
>JAHZNE010002760.1:0-38724 GCA_027744055.1 Callyntrura sp. NNG-2020 | reverse complement strand
AGACTTTAACATACATAACACACGTTGTCCACACCAAGCAAACCACAAGAAGTCAACAGGAAGGGTCACCTTCTGTTACACTGACTTTTAAAAGCTATGCCTATGTTACACATATAATATCTTTAACTTTAACTTACACAATAATGCCGGTTGAATGAGTCAAGTAGCCAGAGGAAATGGCAAAATAAAAATACGGCTGAAGGGTTACTTCAAAATATGTAGTGGTAAACTCACACATTTTGTACATGCCGTAATAACCGAAAAAGCTACAAGCGACCACTGATTTAAACGATAGCAATGATCCAAGATCTAATGTATATTTCAGAGGTCGCTGGACACGAGTTTCCTCGGGAGGCAATATTTGTGTCACAGTAAAAAACTACCCAACAGCAAAGACGAATCTTGCATGAGGTGACTTTTTGCAAGTTTACGTACGGTTTTATGAATAACCTGGCAGTGCAGTAAATATTTTAATGAAGAATAAAATAGGCCTCCGCATTAGCATTACGTTCCTGCGAGCCACAAAGAAAACGATCGTAAAAGACATCATCTCACCCAGTGACTGCTTCCACGCTTGCGAAACTCCTTAGTTAAAAGATAAAATCTTAAAACGTAAAGAAGCATTTAGTACCCCATTTTCCCTCATTTAGTATTATCGCATAAATAAGCGCATATTCTCAATATATGTATACTTACATGCATAAACTTTTAACGTGTAACAAAACAGTAGCCATAAATGACGTTATAATTCCTTCAAAATAATGAGTAGTAGGTTACAGGTGTAAAAATCTCAGTAATAACAAAATTATAGCACATGGATATGTACATTATCGGCCTTTCCGGGCTTATTTTTTTAGAGGCCCATCAAAACCTCGCTTTATTATAAGCTTCTACGTAAAGCTTTCACCATTTTCTTCTTCTTCTGCTGAGGGTTTTTTAGAGAAAGTTACACCGGTAGTGATGATAGTACGGAAGGTAATATTTCATCCCCGTTTTTACGAGTTTTGAAGGATTTCTTTGAAAATGTACGAGAATGGTTTGCTCCTCCTCAAAATTTATAGCTAGGTATGCTAAAAAGTGTAGCGTATTGTGTGTGTGAGTATGTATGTACTTTCGAAGGAAGGACACTCGGCGCTATTTCATTTTCTTTTTTGCTTCCTAACTAAAATCTGAATTGCGAAAAGTCTGTCGTTCTCATATGGGAACATTAATAACCATCCTTTCTCGTTTATTAGTAGCCAGTCAAGATTTATGAGCCGTTGGTGTTCTCTTCGATCGTATGTGCAGGGCATAAGACGATTATTACTTTTTCCCTGGGATTCATCAATACGACGCCACTCGTACGGTGCCTATCAAGGTTGCACCGGGACACACCATTTTTGCCTATTATACGTAAGTACTACTTGATTCCCTTCTGCTCCCTGACTGTCTTTCTTCGCTTGCCCGTTTCTTGATCCTTTTACTGCATGTAATAGCGCAGAGTTCATTAAGGAAAAAAAGGTTGTTCGCATTAGTGCTATTAGGGTTGATAAAACGAGTGCTTGGACTCTTCAAAAGACTACAAAATTATTTTATGAATATCCTAATATTAGTTTTACCAGAGCCCATATTTCTTTTATCTTTTTAAAGGAAGATAACGGGGAAATTCAAGGGACGACATATTTAAAGTATATATACATACACACACCAACTTATTATCATATTCCCCTGTTGTGGTGTATAGATGACGGATTATTTCTTTAAAAAGATGAAGACTTTTTCCACATGGAACTTAATTTTGCTCAAGATACGTAATCGCATTATGTTTCAGCCCGGTTTCTTATGTATGCAGGTTATGACCAAGTAAACCATCCTTCACGCACTACCTAATTCAGTAAATAAAATTTGTACATTTTAATGACGTAAAGCGAAAGCTCCTTTAGTGAAAACCCTTACTATCACATCAAGTTCCACGCTTCAATACACTGGTTTTCCGCTCTTTGTTATTCATATTCGTCGCAGATACTCTAAACTTCAAACACAAAGCCCTCACGTTACAACGAGACAACAACAATAAGACTCCATATGTACATTACGATTACGACTTGGCGACCAACAAGAAAGCGGAAGCAGAAAACTGGTGGTAGAAGAGGCGACGGCAGTTTATCAAACACACGCACACACATATAGCACCTTCAAGCATATATGTCTATGACACGGAAGCACATTCTTAATAAACTCACATCTCTATCATTTTCTATCATTCATTCTTCAAAAAAACGCTATTGCCGTACAACCTCAAGTGTAAGAAGGTAGTTAGGAAGAAGCATTACGCCATGCCGTAAAGAACTTATTTTTAGCGACATCATCTCCTTGACATAGGTACATACATACACACACACACACACACACACACACACACACACACACACAAGTGCTAGCCTTTTTTTCACAAAAGGAAAATTGTCACAATAATAATATTAGGCTTTTCAGTAATAAACTATTTTGCTGTCTTTCTGTCACTTCAGCATCTAAACATCATCATCACGCCTGTTTTTCTTCCTTCATATATGAATTTTCCCTTCCGTTTTACGCCCCTTTACATAAATACAATTTACACACATCACCTTGTGCTTTGTGGCCAAAGTGGGAGCGCAACAAGACTACTACCGCTACCTACTAATGTGCCTGTTTCACAGCTTTGGTTTGGTAAGTAATCGTAATTCGTGTAACAAATGGAATAAACCAAAAAACCCTATCTTGCTTTTCAGCAAAAAAACGTACCGAGCGAGAGGTGTATGCACAACGAAAGTTGAATAACACGCAAGAAACATAAATACCTACTTACATACTTAAATCTGCACTACTAACAAGTATTCACAAACACACTTGTGCGCTAATATTGCTAATACGGACTTCTTCTATTATGTATGTTGTAGGTATCCATATAGCAACTACACTTAATTTTAATAGCGCAGAGCGCCTCCTCAAAAAGTTCCATTTTAAAAGCATGAATAGAGTGGTTACATAAAAGCAACAAAAAAACGTATTGAGTTGACGTACTTAAATGTTCACCCAGCCAGTAGTCCCACACACTGCCTCGCTTTTTTCGGTTTAGCAAACATCAAACTAGCAGTTCCACCTAATATATCTATAACAGCTTATTATCAGGGACTTTGTGGGTTAACTCCGGAATACTGATGATATCCGATTAATAATGCTTTATGTGGGAGCAGTTAATACGCTTTTTATTTGCATAACAAAGCAGTCGCATTAGATTTTTACGTTGCATTTCGAAATCAACTAAAAAATTACAAGATTATGTTACTAATTATTACTTTAATTCAACAAAAATCGGCTTTAATCACTGGAACAGTAACCCGCATTTCTCGTAGACTTCAAGTGAAATGTAACTGTGAGTTCATTTAATATACGATTTATTTAATGATCCCACCCAGGTTCCGGAGTGCGAGACAACGAGATGGGCTGTCTCGAGTTATTCCATTTTATCTATAGACTGTAAATTTGCTTAGTGAATCGATTCCCTCTGGAAAGGCGTACGGTTTTAAATGAGACAGTGAGAGAACGGTTTAGAAAAACGAGACGAAAAAAATCTGCTACATCAGCATTTTCCAGCTTTTTTATCATATCCTCGTTCCAAGTGTCTAAATCCTGTCTGCGAAAACTAAAAACAGTAACTCAATAGTACTATACGCTGCAACTAATAACAACCATCATGGAACATTCAGCATTAAACTTTTCCCTTCTTTCTTTCACTCTCTATCTATCTATCTCTCTCTACCATCTCCACTCCTTGTCTTGTGTCCTTTTGACAGTTAAAAATGAAGTGTTGTTGACATACGGCATCATCGTCATCAACATGATCGAAAAAGCAAAGAGCGACGTTGTGTGTGTGAAGTGTTCTTTCCATCATGAAAAACTTAGTTGTAATTATTACCTTGCCAAAAAGCGAGAGAGAAGTCGAGATACATGCATGATGTATGCACGTGCGTGCATGTGTAAGTTTTTTGTGTGCATTTTAGCTTATAATGCCTTATGTAAAAATTAATAATAATAATAATAATAATAATAATAATAGTCAGCAAGTTATATCAGACAAACCGACATGTCTTTTCCTCTTGTTCAGCTTATGTTATCTTTTTTTTTGTTAAATTACTAGTATATGTGCTCATTCAGTGTGTAGAGTAGAACAGTTTGATGAGGATAATAGGGATGAAGGATAGTTTTTAGGGAATACAAAAGTACAAATCATGTGTATGATGATGTGATGATGATGTTGTGGTTGTCTTCGTGTTCCTTTGCTTATCTTAAAAACTTGTCAGTTACAATAACATGCTATTATTTTATTATCTAGAACTATACATCTATCTGCTACTGTGCTGTGCAGCTTTATTAGACGAACACTGTTTGACGTTGAAGTGAAGGAAGGATTTTGGTGTATAAATGGTGAAAAAGGAATGAAAAAAGACGGTTCTTCTCTATCATGTTATTATTATGAGGCCGTTGATAACGATTATGACAGTTTTAACAAAGCTTCTGTCGTTGCTGCGCGGCGCTGCTGTTCGTTCTGATCGACATGCACATCGCTACAATTACGGGTTTTATTATTGCTAGGTGTGACGACATCCACTCAACATCACGGCTAATCGCTTACAAAACGGCAAAACGCGGAGATTAGAGAAAAAAGGTTTTTTAATTGACAGCAAACGGAAGCCCTGTGGGCAGAAAAACGGCAGAGATTCGCCGAATAGAGGAAAAAGCTGGGCTGTCTACTTGTTAGAGACTGCCTGCGTTATTTCCGCACAAAATCTTCCCTTTTAGCAGCATGATGATGATGGTGGCAATACCATGTAACTGGGGAAGATGGTAATAGCGAGGACGACGAGGAGGAAAAAATAAGGTTTGTAATGGATTTGTAAATATTTAACAATTCATCAAAGGAGAGTGGATTAATCCATTAGAGAAAATTCCCTTTAGTTGACACAAAGTTACCATGGAGAGGGGGAATCGTCTAGTCGGTAGGTAATTGAGCACACAAGATGCCAAGCAGAATACCAAGTTAGGTGTAATCAGACGAAGAGAGCAGACGAAGACGACGATGCTTGTTTTGCTTTTATAATCAATGTGTGTGTGCATAATTCAATGCGGGTTTACCATTTTCATTATGTTTGCCAAAACACATACGATATTATGAGGGAGGCCTTTCTATACAGCGTAAGTGACTACCATCAAATATTCTTCAAGAGGAAAAAAAAGTTTAACTAGATTTATTTTTCAAGTTGCTCTCAAGTTGGTATACATCTTATGTTGAATCTACAGTATACAGAGCATATTGAAAACGGGGGTTGTAGGATAATGTGGACCTGCGTTAAATTTTCCATTTCCTAATTGTAACAGGACAATATCCTGTGCCCGCAGTCACATTAATTTCCTCTGTTCAGCGTCAAATAGTTTATCAAGTCTTGATAAACGATTTGAAAGGAAAAATCATTCCTCTTCTTGTCTTTTGTTCCGTCGTCGTCCTATCTGTGAACAGTGATCTGAAAAGGGGGGCTTATAAACCCAGACATTTTCAGATCCTTTCATTTAAATATTTTCTATAAAATTAGATACATCGTATTTCTTAATAAGACACATGTAAATTATATGTGTTTAAGCATGTCC
Organism: Callyntrura sp. NNG-2020; assembly: GCA_027744055.1. Lineage (NCBI taxonomy): Eukaryota > Metazoa > Arthropoda > Collembola > Entomobryomorpha > Paronellidae > Callyntrura > Callyntrura sp. NNG-2020. Next base: position 33,060 of record JAHZNE010002760.1, on the reverse strand, counting down.
GTCGATCCATCTACATTTTTGAGGTTTAACACTTCAGCGCAAAAAGTTTCGATTTGGTATGCAGGGAAAAAAAGCTGAACGTATAAAATTATCATGTCCAAACCTTGAAACTTTGTGGTTCTTTCTTGATCTATAATATGGTTTTCCTTCAAATAGAAAAGAAACTAGCAGCAATCTCAATATACAATATATCATGGAAAATACGAAGCACAAAATTAGTATTCAAAAGGTTATTGTGGCCAATAAGGACGTGAATGAACTTTTGTTATCAAGCCGTAAGGTATGGTGAGTGTGAAAGTCTGTGAGATGATGATAACCGACCTACCTTAGTTTTTACAGAAAAGAATGCCACATCAATGCAGCCTGACTCACAGAGCGTAAATAAGTCCACTTATTTTTGTACCGACGGAATGTACAGCAATGTTCATAATATGAATTTCCTTCTATATTCTACCGAAGAAAACCTATTATTAAAAACCAACATTCTGGGTAACCAACCAACCAACCTCTGATAAAATCTTGAATTTTATACGAGATTGCAATAGTCATACGGAATTCTAATGAAGGAAAGGTACAAATATGTCAATAATAAAAATATAATGAATTATTATTATTCCCATACTACTGGGGTGATTTAAAAAAAACTCTAATGACGAAGTTGTAATGATCGATCACAAAGATTATCCATGATGAGGATGATCTGATTATGAAGGCTGGCTGGTTGGCATATTTGTTTACAGGTACATAATATATACAGGTATGCCTTGTTTATATCACACTTCGATATCAATGTATATACTCACCCATCACTATACTGCATTTAATAGCAACCAGATATGCTAAATAAACCGCAAATATTAAAAAAACCGGTATAGTGGTTATACGGAACGATTATCATCACTTTAGCGGCAGTAGTGGTGTTGGTGTTGCTCTGATCGTATGTAGCTTTGGCATGATAGCTATACACCAATGTCACCGCACTTGCCGATCAAGCTGTGATGTGAGTGTGTATTGCTGTGAGGAACAAAGTAGAGGATCCCCTTCTAGTATCAAAATGTGATAGTTGATGATTTGATGATAATATGATGCTGTGAGTTGTGACTACACTACTACACGATACGCAACGATCCCACTTCAAAATATCATGAGCCCTCTCTCGGAGCACATGTAGTAAACGAATAACGTCTCTGTTCTGCATAATATCATTTTATAAGTGACAGGAAGGCAAAAGTCAAATATAATTTACATACTTTGCAGTGTCCCGCTTTCCCTGGTTCATGATCATCGTAGTCGTCACGTCATGTCAAATTATGATTTAAGCTGATGCAAGTATCCTTTGGCCTTTGAATAAAACAAGGAACAAGTGGAGCTGTTTTTAATGGTGAAACTGAAGAACCAAGATGGGGAGGAGACAGACAGAGAGGAAGAAGGGCAATGAGAAACATGAGTCCTTTTACCAACTCCCTAGTATATTATTATACGATTTTTGGAGTAATCGTAAGTGTGCTCTGTGAGTGGGAAGGTAGTTGCTGTTATTTACTTTTCGCTGGCTGTTTTGATCTTGATGATAGCTTTTCGAGCATCTTGAAATCTCTTATTATTATTCTCATGTATACACACGTTGTGTTGTGTGTGACCACCTGCATCATGGACAGAATGATAAATAATCTCTCTCTGTGTGTAAACTGCCCAAACTCATTTCCAGTTTAAATTTACCTTGATGTGTCAATAGATAACATGATTATCCCTACACCACACATCCTCCCTACTTGTGGAAAAAGTACAAAATAGTTGTTGTAGTACAGACACCGCACACAGGGCTCTTCCTAACCCACTTGAACCAAATACAACTAGTTTCTTTAGAAGATGAAGAAGAGGCGGGCAGTAATAGTACTAACAATAATATGTGGAAAAAGTGCGCCCCTTCTTGCAATATATGTATGAAATTTTCACTCTCACAGAGAGGAAAATGCCTGACATGACATATTAAATAAGTACGCAATGTAATATATTTTGGTCGTGCACAATATAAAAAGTACACACTTGCCGGTGGTGGTGTGGTGGGGGGAATACACATGGCCCATGACGACAAGAAGAGGGAATACAAGCAAGGCACAAGGAACGGAAAAGCGGAAGAAGAAACGAGAGAGAGAGAGAAAGAGAAGCAAAGTTGAGTGAGTTTTTTCTCACTTGAATGTGTACATATAGATGGATAGATGGCAAGGAGAGAGGTACCTATGTGGTTTAGAGGTGACAGGCTTGAAAATGTAGGGAAAGGGTTGTAGACGTAACACATATGATATATGTATGTGTCTCTGTGTGGCTTTGATGATGGCAAGAAGACGGTATGGGTCTCTAGTGATGCAGAAATTTCATTACTTTTATACATTACATTGCATTATTTCATTGAGAACTGACGAGAGTGAGAGAGAGAGAGAGCGGAGTGCAAGAGAGAAAGAGTGTCAGAAAAGGCTTCAAACCGGACAATGGCAGCCAACGACAACGCAAGTGGAGGAAGATGCCCCATCATATCACCTCGAATGCTGCTACGCAATGTGCACTCTGCCACACAGTAGTCATTATCGAACCAGGCATCACAAACAAGGAGAGGGAGGGGGAAATCATTTCCAATTGTGATTTTGTAGATAAATAAATAAATAAATAGATAGACAGATAGATAGATAGATAGAGTGATATGTGGTAGAGCATTAGTAATATTAGCAGGGACTATTATGCACGTAGAATTCTTTCTCTCGCTCTCTTTGTCCTTCTATACATTTTCCCGAGAGATTTCACACAGAAAATCCACCAAACACAATTGTATTCCCGTGTGCAAAACGATGGACGTACGTGGACGAGGTCGGCATTACCCTGCCACAGCGGCAGCAACATCATAATTTTCCTCGGTCTCTTCACATCATATTTGTTCTTTTCTCCCGATCATTTCACATCACATCCGTCTAACAAACGAAACCTCAACAGTAACAGCATGTAATGTTATTATTAGTGTTATAACTACCCCTATATCGCATTGTTATACAACAGCCAGCAATCTCACGACCGATGATAGTTATTATGAGAGCCGAAGAAAATACCAAAAAGAGGAAAGCCAACAGTTTGCACGTACTTGGCATTTTATTTATTGGCATTCAGGTTTTACGCCGATATAAGCTCAATATACCAGTTTTTCCTTAATTAGTTCCCACTACAGTAATTCATCAGGCTCCCGAGTGCCAAGGAGAAAAATAAATAAAGGTTAGACACAAGCCTATTGCCACCACCGCCACCAAGCATACCAGAGCATATTGTCCGTGGACTCGGACTGTGGGTGGACCATTCTTTTCGTCGAACATAGTTTCCTTAGAGCACATACCTAGTTAGTCAGTCATGGGCACAATGGCACAAATTTAATCACTAAAGAAACAGAGATATAGAGAAAATAGAAAAAGCACAGGTATAACCGTACTTGTTAGCAACTGGTCACCCCAGGAGCGTGTGTATCATTTTAGGGATCGAACCAGGGCAGTGTGACGGTATTCTGTGGTGGTGATCTCTCTTGGAACAAGGAGCAGCAGCCCAAGAAACACACAACACGACACACTTTTACACAACAAACAAAAACGACATGCTTGGCAAACAACCGTCATCCGTGTAATTTACAACACTTACTTAAACTTTAATCAAAATTCCGATAATTCGCTCTCGTCGCCAATATCAATGTCCCCCCAGTAGGTTTGCTATTCATTTACCTACAATCCATACAGGAATACCAAGTTCGTGTCTGTATGTGTTTGTGTGGGTGGGCGGTTGAAAAATATTCGGTGTTTCGCTGTCCAAATAATATGGATTGCAACACACACTCAAATACATATATCCGTTCTCGACAAGCACATAACATGCACAAAGAGTAGTTTGTGAGTCTCATGCGTGTGATCAATTACAAGGATCAGCTTAATTGAAAATGAATGCAATTTCATCTACATACGAACGGTTCCCCTTTTACATAGACACACACTTTACTTGTCACTAATTTTTTACCTCTTTTTTGTTCTTTAGCATGCCGACAGCATCGGGAACAAGTAGGATTTCGCTGGTGTGTTTGTACAGTTACTAAAAGTTGTCCTTCACGCTCATTGTCTGTATAAAAAAGACATATATATGCACATGTCCGAATCAAAATCACTGAAAACTATCAGTTTTATTGTCTATCGTAGATCCAGAGACAGAAGAATGCAAGCGTGTGTTGTAGGCATGTGTGGCGCTTTAGTGTGCTGGCAAGCGCTCTGCATTCATTTTTCATTAAAGCACGCATGTGAAAAAAGTAATTTCCCTTCTTTAGATTTTCATCGTGTGCTTCGTGTTTTCATAGAGCCAAGAGGAAAGTGCAGAGTGTATCGTAGATTGAGGTATAACAGTTCAGGCAAGACACGATGAAGGAGACGGATGACTACTACGACTAGTAAGGCTAAGACTGTGATAACAAAGATCATAATCACAGTAGCACGTATTATTGTTATCAATATTGTTGTTCTATTGCCGTGCTTTTTTGTGTGTGTGGTAAATGGCTCTGTAAATAATTAGTTGGCACTTTTCCCCCAGTGTAATACTTTACTCTCCTTTCTATGAGGTCGGAAAAAGCCTGATGACATTAGAGAGAGGCTGTTCTCAGCAAATTACTGCAGTCCTCCTGTATGGAAGTTGATTTTGAGGACGTTGATAATTATTAAAGAATAGTCATCATGCATCATGTATCACAGTCGTCATTATCATGTTCATGCATAAAAGGATATTCTATGTAGGCAACCAACTCCACTGTCATTTTTGGACCATTTCCTCATCTGAAAACGTGACCACGTACTTTGTTTCTATTTACGACCAACATATCTAACAACGTAGGTATAGGTACATAGTTTTTAATTTTTATTAGTCGTGTCCGGCCGTCCGGATAATGACTAAAGGGAACTATGAAATTTTGATTTCACCAACCGATTTCTACAGTGATTCGGATCCATTACATTTCTCCCATAAATACTAGCAGTTTAGTCGTACTGGAACATGATTTTAGACAATAATGGCAATCGCCTCTTATCGAATTCATGGAAACGTTACCTGTTTACCTCTGTCTGTGTGGTAGAAACGGTGAACTACCTTTCATTACTCGGAATTTTAACATACCATCTAGAACTTGTACTACATATGTCTATATGTATATAAGGTAGCGCCCGGATATGCTACTTTTTTTGCCAGCAGTGGTCAAAGTTAAAATTTATAATCACTGTTTATGGCATATCTCTTGAGACGTTTGAGACTAAAAGTACTATAACTTTAATATATATGTAAGGCCCAAGTAAGCATGCTGGTCGTGTGCTATAGTTAACTTTACTAAAGCAATAGCTTTATTGAATTTTCTTTGCAAAAATGTTCTTATTTTAAGCATTTAGTAGTCGGGGGAAAGAGAGAGAGAGAGAGAGAGAGACGGAGAAATAACCTGGCTTTATAGCTACGGAATAAAGTATAGGTATCTCTCTCTACCTTTCACGTATCAAATGCAAAGAATGTCTGCAGGTATAATATGCATATGTGTGTATGCTGCAGATTATTTATGCATCACGTATGCATTCATACTCTCCGCGCCGCGGTAAAACACTCTTGTTCTTAATACTACTCAGGAAGAACAAGGTATGGTAACAAAAAAAATACTACCAAAAAAAGACGACGATAGAAAGCGTTTCTATTTCATGGCATATTCACTTGAAAAAAGCGACGGGTTTCATACGACAAACACACAATTAAGCACATAAAAACACAAAAGTATGCGTTTCCATCGTAATGATGGTGATTATGATGATGATGTTGCCTCTGATAAAAATCATGATGAGGGAAAGCACATGGCTACACTGGTACACGGTCATCATACAGGGAAAAAAACTAATTGGCGGTGGTTAATGTATGGCAATTGTGTATTTTGTATAATGTTGTGCAGCACCTTATTACAATTTATATGTAATAATAATCAGAGATGGAATGATAACATTTTTGTACAAGCTAAAATATATGTAGGCCTTCTAACCTTGTTTCCTTAGGATTTTAATAAAGGTAAGTGCCAATTTACTGCGTGTGTGTGGCAATACCCAAGCATGTAATCAGTCATGTCGATTCTCCAATTATTTACAGTTTTTCTACCATTGGGGCGAATTGATAACAGAAGGAAAAATAATGACTTTGTTGTTACCTACCGACTTGTGATGCGTTGCTGATGACGGCAAGGATGGTGACGATGCTGGTGACGGCTACCGCGTCGCACTCGTTATGTTGAAGAAACTAATTATGTGAACCAGATCACAATAGACAGGGAATTAAAAATGACACCCGTAAAAGCTTGTTTATGTTAATATTGTGTAGCCTACGGATGCTCTCTTTTGTAGTGTCGTTCCATTACGAACGATGGAGAGAGTTTCGAGGGAAGCAGAAAATACTTGCAACATTGACAATACAAAATGTACAGGTAGATAAAGCCTCATTGTTGGGTAATAATACTATGTTAAATAATAATAATAATGATATTTTTTTCAAGTTTCTGACTATATTATATTCTGTCACGGAAAGAGATTGGCAGCAGGAGCGGTCAATGAGCCACTGCCTAGCAACTCTTAATTTGATTACTTAATACAACAGGTGAGAAGAAACAAGAAACAAAAATGCGTCAAACAAAACAATATTCTATATTGGATAACAAAATGTCAAAAGCCACAAAAACTTCAAGTTAAAATATTATTTATGATATTACAGGGAATGGTGAAGAACAGGGTTGCTTGGTTTTCTGAGACAGAAACTTTTTTTTCGTACGAACAACAATAACAATTCCACTACAACAAAGAACAAAAAATATTAAAAAACTACAACATGAAGAACAACAAAAACAGTAAAGCCCATACAACACAGACACACAGAGCCACACAGAATACAGCACGGGAAAAGAATGGAAAATTGTATTTAAAAAAGTCTCACAATTCACCTGACAAATGGAAGTCGTAGTAGAGAGGAATGGGACGCACAGCGTCGATGAAGAAACAAGCGAGAGGAACGTCAAATGCTATCACTGCACAGTGCACAGTGCACACTCAGTGGTGGTATATCGGAGAAGCATAGCGTTGTGCGCTGCAGCAGCAAAAACGGCAGATTCTCTGTGATGTGTGTGCTCCCTCGATGACAGGTAAAGCAAGTCTGGCGCGATCAGTTCATGATGAGAGGACTACTAGTAAGTGTAACTCCTCCAACTGCAACTAACGTCATCTCAAGCGTACTGTGTAAACGCTTTTGGTATAGAAGTGGTGAGGAGGAGGCAGGCATATAAGAGACTCAGCAAAACTCACATGTCTAACTTCTCACTCAAGCAGCAACTGTAGTAGTAGGTGAGTTGGTAAGGAGTAGCAGCAGCAGAAGCGGTAGAGTAACGCTGACTCTTTGCTGTTCCAACTTCTTAGCATACCAGAGGGAACGAAGAAAAGAACAGTAGAAATAAAGCTGTAGTAAACCATAGAATGCGACCAGCATCTAGCACTAACTTGAATCATTTAGCAGAATATTTAGCAGCCACAAATTATAGACATAAAAGCTATGTAGGTATTTTAAAAGTCGTAATATTTAAAGGAGATGCTAGAAATAGGATAGGGCTTTTGGATGTTACCGGGGTAGTCACGTGTATATGCAGAGAGTATAAGGGTGCGAGAATTTTTATTCTGCTTTCCACAAAACCATGACATGTATACTTATTTTGTTGGTTGATCATGAATGACAGCGCAATGGTATGAATTGTTCATGCGGTATGGCTGAGAAGAAGAAAATAAAAAAATAAAACCCAAAATTAATAGCTGACTACAGCTACGACCGGATGTGTCAAGAAGATGTTTTATAAACAGCAAGAAAATAGAAAACATATTCGCACAATTTTTTTTATTAGCATTTCAAAATGTAAACAATTGCTTGTTGTACGCTTGGGTGCAGGTCAAAGGGAGTACATAGTACAGTTTTCATTTGACTGATCAGCTCTACTACTAAAAATAGCTTGGACTCCCATCTGCTGAAAGTTTACCTGAGACAGGATTCTTATTTTATACGATCTAATGAGACTGTACATACAACACTAGCGTTTTTGCAAAATTGACATTAATAAACTCAAACTCAATCATTATCGTTCCGCTTTAGTCACTACGAGTGAATTGATAAAACTACATTTCCTTTGATTGATCATCGAAGAGTGGCGCCATGCTCAGGGGTGATGACGTATTTGAATTTCGAATACAAAAAGTAGACTTGCATTCATTGTCAGTTTACCAGTATATATTGACACCTTAAGGTCACTTCTTTGTAGTTGATATACACAGCTTTGCGAATAACAATTGCGAAATTAAATTATATACTTTGATTAGTGATTCAGGCGGCCTGACACCCCCATATAAAAGTAAATGCAGCCGAATTAGCTGGTCCTAAATAAAAAATGAGTGAGCAAACTTACAAACTAAAGTGATGTGTAGTGAGAGAGTGACTGACTATCTTGTACTTTTAACGTAGGATTTTGTAGTGGTTGTGGTAGTAATAGTAATAGTAACTATGTAAACATTTAGACGATATGCATACCATTTAGATATTTCTAACATGTTTGTTGAATGCACCTTGCCTGCCTAGATGAAGCCCAGCAATCAACCATACAAACTCATAAAATGACAGTCGAATACTTTTAAAAAAAACTTGCTATGCTGTTCTGTTGGTGCTTAGTTTGAAGTCATCTCAAATCTTATTATTTTGCAAACTAGACAGCAAAGTTAAATTTTGAGTTAAAAAAGTTAAAAAATGTACGTCACACCATCATCATCATCGTAATCGTCAAGCTCGTCATGTAACATGAAACACGGGGTAGGACATGCATGTCAAAGAATGTATCTACTTTTAAGTTTCTCCTCCGTGCTACACTGATAATGTGCATTCCTACGAAAAATTCTTATTTGCGGCATTAGTACGTCACCGTGTCTTTTTTTGTCTTTGTTGGGAGGACACGGAGAACAACCGGCGACAAACTGGATGAGTAAAGGAGAAAATGGGATAACATAGTTTCTTCTTCTTCTTTGTAAGCTTCCCAAAGCGGATACCCACCTGGCACAGACGAAAATATGCAGGGAAAACCCTTATTTCGCTTAACAAGAAAAGAACAGAACACGGCCGGCAGCTACAACAATTGAATTGCATGCTTTCGGTCGTTTGTTGATGTTCCTGTATAGTAAAGCACAAGCCGGAGAACTTAATTGACTTTTCCATTGTGCACGCAATTTTGGCTGTACCAGGTATAATAAGATCCCATTAAAGAGAGAAAAGGCAATGATGCTTTACAATCCAGGAGGAAAGTTTGTTGGGTAATCATAATGGTAGTACTATTATTCACCTACCTGAATGCTACCAACAACCTACCTATCTGATTATGATAAAGTTGACGATATGGCATCTCCCACGGAGATGGGATGAACGTTGAATAGGTAGAGCTCTGAGAATTGATAGAAGAGGAATATACGTAACTGCCGAAATAAACGACACAATTGTGAGCATTTTTTGCTATTCGTGTAATGTATGAATGAGTATGATGCGACATTCAAGGAACAACATCATTTGAGGTAATAAGCTGAAGGAGTCGGAAGGAAGACAGGAAGGAAGGGGCTACTCCTGGGTAAGACTCAATGTTCCTGGCGGAAGGAAGGTTATAGGTATTTATCTATTCATTTGAAATGGGATGATATTTAGCTCGCAGGAAAAAGTCATCCTTGCAATACACGTACTCATACAATCTCGTTGGGATGTTTGTTGCTGTGTGGTTGACAGTGATAGAAACGACATGCTATATGATACATTAGTTTGTTATTCGTCCAAGACGAGCAACACCAGGACCAACCGTGAGAAGGTGAGGACGAAGAAGAAGAAGAAAAGACGAAGAAAGGAGCAAATAAAAAATATGGTGAAGATTCGTTAAGGATGGGTGAAAACGAAGGGAAGAAGGGAGGAACTAATAGACAGCGTATCTATGCAGGCACCTAGAGGAGCAAACATAGGAAAACTGTTATGCTCCTTTTCCCTTTTGTGTGAATGGGGATAGGCTAAAAGACCAGTTAACTGTACGTTTTTCTTTTGTGGAAAGAGGCAGGGGGACAAGGAGGAGATGAGGTGGGGCACCATACCACCGCACCGGTGAAAGGGAGAAGAAAAATAAGATGCTGAATTTGCCAGTTAGTTAGTCCTTATCTCACATTTTCCCAAAAAAGTTAATTCCATATTATGGTCTTGCTAATGACCAACAGAAGGTCGCTCTCTCCGATTTTTTCTTCTTCTTTTTCTGTGTCGGGGCTTTCTCCAAGAAGACGCTTGGCATAAAAGAATCCTTGTCTTCGTTATTGCATGCACGCATTCACTTTTGCCTGCATGCATGATATAAGTGTATGCATAGATGTGTGTGTTTATGGTATTTTATGCATCCGTGGCAGAAATTCGTTTAACTTATCTGCTGGGAATACTCATAGGTAGGCAAAAGTTGATATTACGCCGATGCTATTGTACTACCCAAGAAATTTATTCAGGCAGGAACAATGATGATGTAAAATAACGGTGTAAAACCTGCAGGATGAAAAAACGATAAAAAAGGTTTTTTTTCTTTCTTGGAGACATTGGTATCGTCATCATGTTCTCTCTTGGATTTTTCTCCACTTTGATAATGTTTGGAAGTTGGACTAAGGAAGGTTGTGAACGAAACACACAAGCACACATGCACACACACAGAAAGAGAGGAAAAATGATTGTTTAAGTTGGACCATTAGAATCAGCAGAAAAGGTGTATTGCGGGCTATATAAATTCCGCGTGGATTTAATTACATCGTTTCCCTGCTAATCTATAATAAATAGTTTTACTTTTTTCGCTCCCACCAAAACTCTTCTGAAGAAACTTTCCCTGAGACGTGTGTAGAGATGGTTGTGTTCTTGTGTTACACTGACTCCCACAAAAACACTTGTTTCCCAAAACACACACAGGCCAAATCAAGGACAGCAACAAAAAGAGACCCTGTATGGATTTTCTTCTGACTTGACGAAAAAAGTAACCGAAAAATTTTGCGAGTCTGACAGAAATAAGGGGAAAGCATGGTAGTGATTTTGCGACAAACTTTAACAAATGAAATATATCAACTAGTTTATCTTTGTATCATGCATACAAACATCGGGACCGATCTAGCGGAAAATGGCAAGACAATCCGAGAGGAAGAGGCCCACATTGCACCATGCTTTCCTCAGACATTGGATTTCATTGTAGGAAAGCATAATAAGTCAATTATAGGAGGCTTTATAATTTCTCCTTAAAATTCTATACAATTTTACCCAAGAATTGGAACAAGTTGATTTTTCCTGGGAATCGTAAATTATGTATGCAAAAGTTTTTGGTTGAAAGATATTTTGTGATTCCGACTGTTTACTGTTGTAGGCATGCTTTCCCTCATGTATGCTATGCTGGTAGTAGTCGTAGTGGGAGGAAGGGTAGCAGTAATAATAATTGTATTATGGACACAGTTTGTTTTTCTCAACAAAACCACTGCCTTCCTTTTCGCTACTGTCCATCTGCCAGGATATTATTGTAACAATTCGTGAGTGGTAGGATTCACTGTATTAAGCAACTTGTTAATTAGTTTGGACAGTTTTGAGCATTTAGGTTCCTATTCGCTACGTATTATTATTATGGAGGGATGTTTGTTTGTGTTTGCATGCGTATGAAAACTGAAAGTTTCTCCAATAAATGCAGAGAAATGCAGGGCTACATGATGATGTTATTTTCAACTTTGAGAGAGAAAAGTTCAAAGTTACGTCGTGTGGTGTGAGCAATAAAAAATAAAAGAGTTTTCCTTTGCTCGTCCTTCTTCTCATCCAACCCCGCCAGAGACAACAAAAGTCGGCGAAATATATTAAAGAGGATGTAATATGTGTGTTTCTCTGTCCGTAATTTAGGTCATGCGGAAAAAGGGGAAAGAATGGCGAATGGAATAAAAGAGTGTTGATTCTTTTAAAAAATAACTTTCATAATCCATCTCTTTCGTGCTTCATATAATCACACGCATATTCCTTCCTTATAATTTAAAAACAACACTAACAAGGAATCCGTTTCTTTAATTATCTAAATCGTATACAGTAGTTGTATGTACGATGTGTTTAAATATTTAACTTCAGTGGTAAAATTTAAAACCCGAATTGTTACATTTTACGGATTTTGAGGAAGAGACAATACGGTTGCTATTCCCTATCCTCAAGTTTGTGGCGCATTTCCTAACTTTAAGTTTTCCTCCAGCATTTCTAATTTCAATTGGAGTTTAAGCGTTGAGCCCGCATGCCAGCATTAATTGAAATGAACAGAAGCTTATGAACAGTAGTTTGTTCGTAACACAAGAATGAATGAAGCGTCTAAGTATAGCTTGCCGTTACCGCATGGGAATTTCAATTCCAACATGTATGTTGAAATCCGTTAAACATGGTGTCACTCAAGGATGTCGGCAGTATCCGCCAAATATCTTTAAGAAAAGCGAATTTTATAATTCTGCTTTGGCCAAAATGTATGTATCTCACAAGATCGGATCAGCAAATGGGCAAATGAGTGGAAGCACCAGTTCTTATAATACACTGCACAGTGAACGAGTAAATTGCAAATGCAAATCTACAATATTTTAATAACGTTATTGTATTAGTACATTAAGCAAAAACCATTTGTTCGAACGTGGACCTTTTAACGAAAAAGATGAGAGGTTTTAGAAAAAAGTTCATTTTTAATTTACGGGTTAACGTTTAAACCTGTCCACTTATCAAGTAAAAAAATTACTGTGATATACCGTAAGTAGTAACCTCGATAGTAGAATCAGGCCATAAAGACAGCATATAACATATAATTTATTTGTTGGAAAATGGGCATGATATCAATCAGTCCGCGATTCGACCAAAAATAATTAGACAGCGGGAACTGTTAAATTAAATTGATTTTAAAAACTTTATATAAAAGATTTTATAGTGAGATCTGAAATATTATGTTTATGTTATTTAGAGTTTAGTGGTACGAGTTTTTTGGCGACTATAAAATGTTACATGAAGTCAACGAGGAGAAGAGACTGGTAGTACCTCGATCTGCATAGTGCATGGTCTGAAACTGGAGACTGGAACTTGCTATTTTAGACAAAGAGCTACTGACATGTCACTTACAACAAGTACTGAATATTTAATCTAACAATTTAATATTTACAAATTCGAATATTTATTTAATTCAATACTGAAATTTCAAATGAAACAAAAAGAAATACAAAAAGCATTTGAATCGTCTCCTCTTTAACTAGGTGCAAAAATAGAGGAACAGCAACACCAACTCTGACTGTCATACTCACTAATAACTATTAAAGTTAACCCCAATTCATATTGACATATACTATAATATCATGTACTTACTTAATAACACGCAAATAATTTTGAATCTGTTGATATGGATATTATAAGCATAATCTACAAAGCCAATTTTTGACTAGTCCTGAAGTTCCTACGTTTCATCACTGTTTATCAGGTTACTACAAAGTAATGGCATTCTCCTGCTTAAGGTTCATATAGCTTTGGTTTTACTTTCTAAAAGTGTGGAATGATTGTTATATTCGTTGTATACGAACCGTTAGGGCTAGGGCTCTAGTTTATGTTAGAAGTAACCCAGTCTTGTGACTATGACTATTGGTTGTCAATGTCTAATATTGAACATATGTTGATTTTGAATGAATTGTTAATAAATATAGCTCGTTTAGTTGGAAAATAGTATTTCTTGTCACTACGTTACATATGAGGTTTATTGTCAATGAATGAAGTCAATCTCAATGTAGATGGATCTTGTGGGAAATGCGTGTTTACTGAAAATTCTTGCTAGTACGGTAGTCAATAAAAATTCTTGTTAGCATTAGTCATTGACTATAAACACTTTTTATCGTAGTCAATGCGTACGGAAGTGCGTATCGATTGACAATAGAAATGCAAGATTGCACGTAACATTTTGCTGAAATTGTCATTGCACGTGCTTAGCCAACTAAATTATGAATGTTTTAGACTTGGAAAACGTTTATGCGGCCATGCAACATGAAAATATGGGTACCTATATAAACCCAAGCTTGGACTCACGGCCGTCGGAACAGGGGGATGATAGGGTAGAATCCACCTAAGTTAGATCCACTATACATTTAAAAGAGGGGGGGTTCCAATTAATGTATTACAAGTTAGGACTATTCCCCTCACCCCCGGTTCCGAGTTCCGGCAGCCCTACTAGAAATGCTGCCCTCACTACAACATTGTAATCTGCTGACTTACTATCCAAACCCTCTCTGCTACCAATATAATAATTATGTTAAAAGTATGGGTATGCCAAACCTGTAATAGTAAAATTTGACGATGTCCTAGTGCGTCTAAAATACTTTCTTTAACATGCAATTAGTATTGATTTTGTCTTTTTGGTATGGGAATGTGTATTCATTAACCGGATATATATTATTAAGCAAAGGTTGCTCAGTTCGTCTAATGCATGACGCCAGCGAGCTAAATTTGAGAATAAAAAGTGCATACTGGGTCACTTTTCCTATGTACAAAATATTAAAACAAGCTAGCAAGAGTCAATGTCAGAACATAAAAACAAAAGCTGTCAAACTTAAACTGATACCACCATTCTTCTGAATGGAACCTAAATTTAAAGTTTAAAAAATTAGATCTAATTTTCTACCACAAGGGGACTGGCGCTACATCCATTCCACCTTCATATAACTTTAAATCCTCTATCATTACTAGTAGAATGTCTCAAACCCCAGTTCGATAGGACTTCACGTGTCTGAGATGCGTGATGACCGATGATGAGTGATAATGACGAATTTCAAATTTGACCCGTTGTAAAACCCATTGGAATTAACCAAACCGAACTTGGTACAGTTATATAGATACCTAAAGGGTATCTGTGTGTAAAATTTGATCCCCACTTGCTATGTAAAAATCGGCCAGATCAACCAGTTTGGGTCAAACTTGGTAAAATAACTTATCTGCCTTACCAGAAGACTGATGGTAAATAAAGGTATATTACGCCACCTATTTTGATGGTTGTTAACTTATACTTATCCACCCATTTTTGAGATGTTTGTCTTCTAAAAATATCAACTCTAATATTTTTTTCTTCAATTATCATTTTCCTAAAAACATGTCTTCACATTCGTCCATGGACGATGTTTGATAAATACGTATGGTAGTAGAGGCAGTCTAGCTTGTAAAATCTTGCTAGGCATAATCAAAAGTTACCAAAGTGGTTTTTTCTTTGTCTAAGGCTAAGGAGCCTCTGCGCTTTGCTTTCTTCTGAAAGTTAGAAGCGTTGCTCCCTCTAGGATCATTTACAACATGTGCTGCTTACTTTGACGCAGAGTCAGTAAAATTTGGTAGAGATGGAGCTAATGATGTGATCGTACATGGCTGTAATTCCTCCAACGTTTATACATTATTTAATTAAATGCAAGAATAGCGGATTCGTCTAGTTTTTAACATCAGCAAGTCTGATACTGGTGTTGTACTGGTACTGGCTACATATACGTTGTAGTACCGCCTGGATGAGCCTACAATAAATGAGGAATACAAATTTCAGAATTCTGTTTCTGAATTTATCAAGATCGTCAGCGGATGGGGGATTTCTGTTTTCACATATTCTTTCTTGCTCATTTTACAAATTTGAGCTAGTTTACATGTATCATGTACTCCTTGATGTCAAACGCAGGATGAGTAGTATGCGGCCAAAATTTGTCACGTTAGATTCCAGTATTCACATTGGTAATTTAAATTTGAACCAATTTGGTTGATGCAACAATTTTGATACTTTGGTCACCCGCATGTGACTTGACTAATATCTAAAGTTAGACAAAAACGAAATTTCTAGATTTGTTACATATTGACGGGGTCGGATAGACCAGCTAACCGTAAATACACAAGTCTCCACAATCGACTCTGTCGGCAAGCTGATTTTTGTATTAGTACAAATCAGTGTTTCCTTGATATAGAAAACGTAGTACCTGTTTCGTCGTGTTACGTGAAACGTGATTTGAAAAATTTGCAGTCAGTATGATAGGTTTCAATGCCAGAGTGCAAAATGACATCAATATTTATGTAAAGGTTTTTATCGTAATCCATAATCATAATAACGTGTTTGGTAATTGAGAATTACACAATTTAAATAAAATACAATAAACAACAAATCTTTCGTTTCAGGATGTGTTAGGACGAGTGTTAGGGATTTTTCAAAAGTTGCTTGTTATTTTTCATCTTATAAATAATAATTATAACCATGATAATTACATGTCAAGTTATATTTATGAGGAATGTCGCTCGTTAATATCCTGGAATCTGCACGCTCAAAACATTCAAGTAGAAATTCAACACATGAAGTAAATAGTTACTTGACATCCAATCGATGTCTAATGGGGTCACTCGGGATTATGTCCATGTACGTTGTACATTCCAGTCGGAGGTCCTTCCGATTTACGTGTACAGTACAAGGCAAGTATTCTCTGACAATTACAGTCACGATGCAGTCCCTTCGCTATACACATAAAGTTTGCAGAGAATGACGTTGACAATATCTGAACCACCATTTCAATCATTTTGCCATATTAATGATTTATCATATACAGTTTGACTCGGCTTTGAACGTACTACTTCATAACGGTCCTCTGACTATAACGGTCGGTTAGGTTGTCGCCCGTTTCAGGCTGTATTTAAGCCCATGCAAAAATATTAATCTACAACGGTCTGTTCTATAACGTTCCCATCTCTATTACGGTCAACTTTTTGAGGTCCCGCCGTACAATAACAAGTCCTATAACGGTCAACGACTGTAGTAATAGGTATAAGTAGGTACATCTTCCTTGTATTTGCTATGTTCTGTGATGGCAACATCTGCTAAACTAACGTAAGCATAATGTATGTTGTTTTCTTCTTTTATGAACTTCAATGCTGTAAACATGGTAACAATTGTGTTCAACATGAAAAAGACAACACAATTACATACTACTTAAGCTAGAAACGGGCACCAATTTTTAAAATTAGTTAACAGCTGGTCCATAAACAACACTTTTGGTTATATACGTATAACGGTCTTGACCGGTATAGCCTATACCGGTCAAGGCCGTTATACGTACACCGGTCCGTTCCTATTACGGTTATTTTTCTTGTCGCCCCTAAGCGACTGTTATATCCAGAGTCAACTATCATGTATAAATTATTATATGTATTTACATACATACATTTACCAGGCATATCAAACCGAGCATTAACAAGTAGTAAGTGTTTGGGTAGTTTCATCATGTACCCTACCCGAGCACCGTACAAGTTCCATTGCTTTTATCACCACGAATTTGATTATTTTACTACGTACATTTTAAGCATTTAAATTTCGGTTATAACTTATAACGAAACTAACATTAACGTGAATGAAGTTTGGGGGGTTCGGCATTACTCAGAGAAAAACAACGAATATTAGTAATTTTGTCACATTAAATGGCTAAAATGACTGAAATGTTGCAGATCAAAAAATGCACTGTTTCCGTCGTTGCTTTATGGATGGATAGACGGCTAGCCATAAAATATTATGATATTACCTATGGAGCAGGATTACAGCAGATGTACAAAAAATCTCCCGCTTGTGATACTTCGATCGTCTTGGTACTTGGCTGATGGCTGGCACTTTCGTCATTCTTTACCAGCAGCACCCTACCTCTCTACCCATGTTTAATGGCAAAATAAAATTTATCATGCGACCATCAGTGTAATGAACGCTGTACGTCTTGTACCTACAGCTGCGCTATTGCCAATATCTTAACAAGCAGCTGTTACTAAAAGACTAAAAAGCACCATGCATGCACATTTCTAAGCTAAACTAATTAGTGGACGACGCCTTTGTATTTAATATAATGTCAGCGTGCCACGTCTTGGCAATATCCGACTGTCCCCACCACGCCGCTTGTATGCAGCAGCTTTTCAGTGAAGTCTTATGAAAACTACTACAATGGGCTAACTGCAAAAAAGGTAGCAACAGGACTTTTTCTACATCCATCTTCAAGCAACTTAACAAAGGACTGGATCCCATCCATTCTATCTGCTCATCCATCCATATGTGCAAGTTTAAGAGTTTCTATCTATTATTTGGAAAGTCGTCGAGCTCTAACTCCTACTCGTCGTGATAGGAGACAACATTTTGTCATCGTTCGCTCCTAGGGTCACTTCTTATGTTTTATTGTCTAAACCGTACCACAACACGATTCTCGGGGACACAAGACAATCAACCATATCTCAAAAGCATGGCTGAACAAGCAAAATGCTGTGCTGCATTGTTCCGTCGTCGTACGACCGGGGATATGGAATATTTAGCTGTCTTATGGCTGCTGTAATAATATCAAGCTAAGCTGAGTATTTATTTAAAAACGTGCATGAACCATGGTTCCATTTATTATGACGAAGAAGACGAAACCCTTTATAGTCAGTTTCATGTTTCGTCCTCGCTTTTTGGATCGTCAGCACTCCGCACAGCATTGTCCTTTTCTTCCCCGTACAGGCATTCTAACATTATCGTATTGGCAAATCCATCATTTTTCCTACTTTTATTCGAAAAATGCCCACTTACTTAGCTAAACTAATGTTACATTTAATATAAAATACTACCACGTCAGTTCTAATACTGTCACGTGTGTATGAATGAGAAGGGCAATATGCAAGAATGTAAGTATTTAACAATAACAGGCTTAACTCTCCATACATATGCATGCATAGAGTGTTTTGATGCTTTGTGTTTCTGTTCTTGCTCCATTGTTTTCTCGAGGTCGTCATCATCACCATTATCATCGTCGTTGACAAGCCATGCCTACGAAGACACGAACTCGGAATAGTGATATCAATAATATTGCTTACTAGTGAAGCTGGTTGGAAAGTACAAAAACGGCAAAAAAAAGATTCTGTGAGGTAGAGCAAGTATCATGGTTGTCGTCTACTGCAGAGAAGACGATTGACGAAAAAAACAGCCAACAGATCCCAGAGCAAGAACCTAGTTCTCTGAAAAGAAAAAATAGACGCCTTTGTTCACTGGTAAATATGCCTACCTACCTACCTACCTACCAGTTGCCAGAAAAACGAGATGTTGTCAGTTCACCCATGCTCATAATATCTTCTTCCCTGACGACTTCCCTCCTAAAGCTTCCTTTCTTTGTCGTAATAATAGACTTAATTTGAGCAAAGCTGCCTGCCTCCGTTGTACCACTCCACTACCAGCAAAACCAAATGCATAATAATATAATATGTTGTACACGAATATACAGAAATTTTGCTTTCATCATCGTCAAGTTTCGTCGTCTCGTCTCTTTTGGATTGTTTTTTTTTGCTTTTTTGGTACTTGCCACATTCAACTCCTGTTTTCACTAATAATACTGGCAGCACCATTATAAACGCCACTATCACTGTGCTGCTACTGCTCACACAAAAAATAATCACTCATCGACATGACATACTAACTTGTTGTGTTAAATCGACATGGCATGGCAAACGGGTATTTTATCCATCCGTCTGCTCCCGTCCCAGCTATGTTTCTCCTCCTATAGTTCTCCTCGTCTTTGGGTTATATAGTGTGACTACAAAGATGATGATGAACATGCCTGCCTTCCCAATATCACCCATATGCCATGGTTGTCCTACATAAAGGGACAGCTTGCCATTGTTTTTTCTTTCTCACTGTGTCCGCGTCCATGGCCGTCGTCGTTGTCGTCCTAGGGAATAAAAGTGCAGCATTTTTCTCTCTTGGTGCATGGTGTCGGGTAATAATGTAACAACTTGGTCCACACAAAGTAGGCCTTTGTACTGGGCCATGCAGTGTGTATGAAAAAGGGACTGAATGACAACGATGGTGAAAGGGCTTCTCTTAGCAAATAAGATGCCTGGATGTGGATGATATTTTTAGAACAGCTTACCTCCACACATTATATCCCTAAAGGAGCATGAGCACATCTACATTTTTTTTACCAAAAAAAAAAGCTTTGTGTCCTTAGTTGCTTTACTGTGTATGACTGCCATGGCCACCACTACCTGTTAATGTAATACATTTCAATGCTGATTTTTTAGCCTGTGTTGTGGTGTGGTAGATTAGAGTGATGTAACGTGAGTACCATCTCGTGTATTGTACTTGTACACCTTTCCAGGAATGCTACAATGACATAAATAATGATATTTGGTGATGATCCTGTACTACTTACCAAACCTCGGCCTTTCTAATACTGCAAGCTGCGCCTCTACCTTTGCTTTACTTATTCATTGTCATATAATATAATCTGTTCCACTAGAGTGATAATGGTGGCAATGGCATAGGTTTATAAACTTACAGCATGCAAAACAGAAGTGGCGTACGAGTAGGTAAATTTCGAACTACCATGTCAATATGGTAATTTTCTCCTCCCGAATGTCTTCATCGTCACGGTAGTAAATATTATAATAATTTTAATGCCTATCAGCTTCCCACACCTGTCCGCATGCACGTCATTATTATAAAATAAAATATCTCGGATATTTGAAGTCATGATATTGTTGCAGTCAAAAACGTAAATTGACTACTCCATCATTTACCTGGCAGTGCCCAGAATAATCCCAGACACAATGGTTATGTGCAGCATGCTACTAGGTAACTGCTCTATCTCTATTGGGATTGGCGTTGAGGTGGATATGGATATTAACTACCGTGCAGAAATCTTTTTCAATAAAGTTGACAACATTATTACTGAGGAATGGGATTCTCCGTACGAGGACCAATGCGCGTAGTTCGAACGACTCCATACTACCATGCATATTATTCTCCTTTCCCGATAAGGAAGCCAACAATACCTTTCCCAAGCATTGTCCCCTCTACAGCCCATCACTTTCCTTGTGTAAAAGAGTCCGTGTGAACTTTCAACAAAGTCGTCGGTGACGACGAGATTGTTCGCCGTGTTGTTGGCATATCCTACATTGATTATGCAAGCATATAGAATCATGGAGGATGGTGGACCAAAAAGGGAGTAGTTCACGTTTCATGGTGGAAGGAAGCGATGAGCAACGGAAAACGCCATGGGAGTGAAACAACTGCTGACACACTACTTTCCTCTCAACTACTGCTGCTACTGTTGTTAGCTGCTGTTGTGAGCACTGGTCCCAACGTTCCTGCTGATGTTGTCGTCTTTCGTCGTCGTCTCTCCCTCCCTGACTCCCTGCTCCCTTTTGCATCAATCCCCGTTTTCTTCCAATTTCCAACAATGTATTTTACCCTCTACAACAGTCATGCACGAACCAGGATCATCAGTATCGTGATCAATCTGCTGCCAGTGTTTCGTGGACTTGTTCCATGCTTACTACGGCTGCTACCACCATCACCGGGATCATCATTATCATCATCACGATGCCAATAGCAATAGCGGTGCAGTGCAACATTGGCATTTCGGTTTGGCATCTTTCTTGTTAGTGGGGTTTACACATACGTTCCTGGTAACTACATGATGAGGACGATGCTACTCTTGTTTGCTAGACTTGCACGCTGTTGTTGGGCAATAGTGATGGAAAGCAACGGAAACGTAACATGGAGTAAACTACGACAACGAAGTGTGATGGAGGGATTGGGTTATGCTCGTTGGCAGTTGGCATTGGCAGTGATGATGCTGTGTTGGTGCTTTACTCTCTCTGTGTAAAGGATTAAAGGTAGGTGCTCCGTAGGTAGGGATGATTGTGTTGGTGATGACGACGACGACGACGACAACGACAACGACAAAGCTTGACCAAAACTCCATACAAAGACGGCTTAGCAATTTCCCGTTTTGTGGTATTGCTGCTCATTTTCAGTAATGAGGAAATTTTCCCTGAAACTACAACATACATGCATAACAGGCGAAACAAAAGCAGAAAGCTTCTCTCTACCTAATGAGTTTTCATGACCAGTTTCCAAAAATATTATCAAGATGACATGTAAAATCTTGCCAGGGAAAAAAATGTTTCATGTTTCACGTACACAGACGACTCGCAAGACAGTCGTCATGAAAAACATTTTTTTTAAAAAGAAGGTATAATCATCTTTCGACGGTAATTTTAATATGACAATAAGAAACAAATAGTGTTTCTTCTTGAGTGCTACGTTTGCTGAAGTACTGTCTGCAGTGCCGTGACCATAATATCCTGTACTTGAAAAATTTTGTTGTTTTATCCCGTGAGGAGATTTTTTTTACATGCGTTCCCTATTTTCCTTTCACATACGATGGCAATAATAATAATAATATTGTCAGCAGAAACTATCTAAATGGCAAAGAGAAGTTTTTATGTAACCAGACATGCATGAAGTTGATTATCATGACAAAACAAACTACACAAACGTGACGTTGACAAGACTGTGGACGATGTTAAATGTTATGATGACAATTGTAAGTGTGTGTGTGTGTGCACACCAATGATGATAATAATATATCTCTCTACGTGGATGGTGGATAGGAGTGAAGGAAAACTGAAGACTAACCGACTGGACATGCATGTCAAAAAACGACAAAAATATCTTTCGGTATTTTGGTATTGTTAATACTGCTATCGTACCACACAATATTCCTTTCTACAACCTGCGTGTATGGCAAAGATAAAATCGATTGATGAAGCTACATCATCATCACATCACCAACCTCATACCTCAGGTAATATGGTTGTGGTTGGTTGTTGACCATGAAGTGGACACATTGACTGACGATAAGTATGAATGATGCTTGCTTATGCACGTCTCTATATTTTTCGTCTCTTTCGTTGTTCGCTGTGATTACCACTTTTGTATCTGTGTGGAACAGGTAAAAGAGATTTTTTTTTTAGAAAAAATCTGTTTTTATCGTCAAGGTGAAATGCTCAAAATCTACTACTGCTCGTTGTCAAACATGGATGATATTTTCCCTTTGAAACAAACGAATCCTGAACGTTCCGGATAATGACTACTACTCTCCAATGTCTCTTTTGCTTGGCGTCTTGAAAACTGCATTTTTATTATTTCACGGTGTCAATTCATGTTCGTTTCGTCACAGCAGTATTATTTTTTCTGGGGTAGGGAATGACGATGACAATAATTATTGTACCATGCTACCTACAACTGCACCATGTATTTGGAGAGTCCAAATAACGAGTAAAAGCGGGTGGCATTATGCAGATTACTTAGGATGGCGTCAACGTCTGTGCAGTAGGTGCTGTAACATTGTCGGTTTATTAGCTAAGTTTTTATGATAAACGGGGTGACGACTGACGAAGAGAGTAAGTTAAGCCACATTCTTATTTCTTCGATCTGATCTCATCCTCACGGTCCATGATTTGCTGGTTGTGGTGTTGGCGACCGACGTTGTGTCGTATTTACCGTATGTCATCATCGTTGTCGTCCCAAATAGAAGGTGGAATAAGTTATAATGTAATGTTTGTGTGTGTGTGTGTGTGTACGAAAACTTTTATCTTTCTATGAGCCTACTTACATGACGATGCTATATAGCATCCACTCCTAATACTTGGTAGCCTGCATATATACATACACTCTTCAACCGAACTGCCATGATGATGATCGTCATCTCACAATATCATACACTAATATGCAGCAACTATAGGAGAAACCGTCGACTTCGTCAGCAACAGCATCACGGACACGGAGTGGAGAGCAAAAAAGGAGACGGAACGGAGAGAATATCATGGTGCTGATGACGATCCTTCTTCCTTTCCTCTCTCTCGACGAAACGAAAAGAGAGAAGAGAGCTTTTACTCATTCTTCTCCCTGAGAACGAGCAGTTTTTGTAAGTAGTGCAGTCGTCGTAGCAGCAGTGTGTCGTGTCGAGTTGTTCGTCGTTGAATTCCATTTTATTACAAATATCTCCCCGTCTGCCTTTTGCCTCACTTTTGTGTGTATCTCTGTATTACACTGACTTAAGTGTTTATGCATTTATTGTATTAAAAGAGTGAGTGGTAGTCGAATAGCGAAAACGAGGAGACCAAAAGGACGGGGAACACAGGACCACTACCACCAACTAGGCCAGGACCAAAAGGAATATTACCAGAGAGAGAGAGTAGAGTAATAAGGTCTATATAATAATAACACAATAAATGGGAGAGCAGCGGTGGCATCATCATCATCAACCTCTGCTACTTATGGTGTAACGAGAAGTGATGGAAAGAGAAAAACTTGCCACCTCCATTTTGAGTCATCATCATCGTCGTCGTCGTCTTCGTCAGTAGAGAACAGGCCATGGATTGAAGGGGAAGCTGATTTCACACAATTATTTGTCACCATTCCCAGCCGCATCACAATCCAATTATCCAGAACCGATAGTAAAAGTGAACATATACAGTCTCCACACAGTCACACAGCTCTTATTGCTTTCTCAGTAGCTCGCTAACATTTTAACGAGACAATTAATTAGCAATATTTGAATTGCTATGTCCTAAACCACCTTGCTTTCTTTGTTTGCAAGAGGACAAGGTAATGTGGGAGCAAATTTAAAATAAACAGATTACGTACCACGATATCGTACAGTACAACGAACATGCTCACCTAACCACATTCATACATACATTCTCACGGCACTTCTCGCTGGGCATCCTTAATAGTAAACGTGTTGTGAGCAAAAACTTGTATGCACTGCATTGCAAAGTGGAATGTTTTGTTTCAGTGTTTGCAGCAATCAAGGAGAAGAAAAAGTGCTGCTTCAAGTGATTTGTTTCTCGGCCTGTGTGAATTCATTATATCTACCTATATGCTTTTTACGTGCTTTTCCCGTGAGTACGCGGAAATGTAATGTTGAATAAAAAAGCTCACAAACAAACACGTGCTGTTTTGTATACTCCTGCACCATCATCACTTTCTCCCTGTGTTCTCACTCATTGACTCTTAAATTTTAGTTTGCAATTTCGTAATGTGCACTTATTAGGATCGATCGTCGTCGTGAATCGGTGAGTAGCATTTCGGTCATCCTCTGCCACGGTTTGTAGTGAAAAGGGCTTTCCTCTTCCTAAAAATTTGCAAACATGAGAAAGTGAAGCTGGCTCTATTGACAAGAAACTGCATGTGATTACTATGCAAAATCGCTAAAATGATATTTTTTAAGAAGCAAGAGTAGCATGAAATTCCAGAGGAGCCATAAAAACATGATACCTTTCAAATAAATTAAAATAATTTATCCAAACGTACTCTTGCGTATTGTTTGCGTAAGTTAGGTAGCAGGGTTTGGGCTGCTTTAAAATGTCAGCTATTTGAATGAACCCGCCGTGTTTCGAATTTTAAATAAATTTTCCTATTTTCCGGTGGATAGCAGATAATTGCATAGCATTGGTCATCTCCTCATCTTACATAACCAGCATGACATACAAAACACTGATCATTCTACTGAGAGACGATGTGTGAGGAACATTTCAATTTTATGTAAATAAAAATCTATTGCGTTTTTTCAAACAAAGTTGTATTGTCTCAATTTAGTTACTTAAAATAGCCTTCTTCATGCTACAAATTGTTTTGATCGAATAAACAAATAGTAAATTATCGCATTCTTTCAAAAATGACCAGTGTCAAGTGCGGTTTAAACAATCTGTGACATTCAAAAAAACAATTGTTTGTTTACATTTCGTCCAAGTTCGATGAACTCGCTGATTGCTCAATTGGTATTTGTCATTGTCCAATTATACATTGATGCGCATCTTAATGGTGGCAAGATACATAATTTGTAGGAATTCATACTAAAACCTAGCACTCCGTCGCTGTAGGCACTTCAGTCAACATGGGACAATTCTTAATTTGAAGTACATATAGGCGCATCGGTTCAGTGGCACTGTTAAAATTGAGCTAAAAATTGGCTTCAAAGAATGTTGATGAAATGACGTCGATTTTAATTAGAGATTATTTTGTAAAAATTTCAGGATATTCAGTAGCGGTTTAAAGACATCACAAGAATCGTCAAAAGAAAAAGTTAGTGTTCGATAGAAGTGCCAAATTAAAAAGTAGTTACCTGGAAAAATTCGCGTTTCTAAATCCATTAACAAAATGGGATCCACTGATCAGTTCAACATTCGGTGGAACAACTACACCACCGTGCTTCAAAATGTGTTTCGTAAATTACTCGAGGGCGAACAGTTTGTAGATGTAACGTTAGCTTGCGAAGGTCAGAGTATCAAATGTCATCGTTTAATTCTGTCAGCATGCTCCACGTATTTTGATCGAATTCTTTCGGACAACCCTACCTCGAATTTGGTCATTTATTTAAAGGATATGAAATTTTGGGAATTGAGATGTAAAGCTGCAGAGGCTTTAAAGGTAAAAGGTCTAGCTAATGATACCGGGCTCACTGATGGAGAACTTGATCGAATGGATGATGATGAGTTGGAAGACTTCCGAGCTGATGGAAAAGAAAGTCATCTACCACGAGAAAATCATCGTAATTCCATGCACCACGGTCCGCAAAAGTCGTTGTTGCGTCAGCACAACAATTTGTCGGCTTTCGCTGCTGCTGCAGCACATAGGCCACTTCCACAGATAAAGCGTAAGATAATGACACAACCACCCAAATTGGTGAAAATGCAAAGAATGGAAAGACCTAGTAATGGAGCTGTGGTCGGAAATAGCGTGGGCGGAAACATGAAGCCTCAGCAGCTTCCCATGCCATCGTCCAACAAAATGCCAATTAAAAAACATGAACCGGACACGAATAAACCTGTGTCTACAACTAAGGACTCGTTTCAAGAAGAGGAAGAAGAAGCTCTGGCTGAACAGGTTGTTGAATCTAGTATAAAGGAAGATGTTGAGGGAGCTGGTGACATTGAAGATGTAAGTCATCCTGGTATAATCAAATTTTCACATAAAATTCCAATTTATACTTATATTTCTTACTTCTTACAAAACAATGCAGAATGAAGACGTCGATGGGGAAGACGAGAACGTATCGCTTGGTTCTGAGGTAAGCTACTGCAAAAAATATTTAAAAAAAAATAATGAAACGATCTATTCCAATAATGTATACCTCTGTTAACGGATACTGTATATGTACTATTATGGAGAAGACGCAGTGAAAAAATCAGCAATGAGATTAGATACCCATGTATTCCAAGTACACACAAATCCATAACTAACTAAACAGTATTTTGTTTCTGAGGGTGGATCATTAGTATTGTTTTGATTCATGTGCTAAAACCCACGCAGTATCGCGTTATACTACTAGATTACCATGGCCAGGAAATATAATAGCCTTATCCGTTAAGCAAGGTATACGTATGGTGTGGAAGTTTCGTGTGAAAGTTTCTTACATTTGCTGACAAAGTGAGGACACTAGCGTGTTATTTAAAGAGGCATTGTAAATGATATCATCCGTGGTACACCAACCAGCATCTCTCCACGATGATCTTTTGTGATCTTGTCTTGATTCGAGTCTGCCGTTTTGTTAACATTTAATATCTATAAATAAACATTGACGGTTAGTAAGTAGGTATTAAACTGTACAAGAAGTTAGCCAAGTGGAAACCCTCTATATATAAATATAATAGGGAAAAATTTCCTTTCCAGGCGAAATACTGAAATGATATAATTAGCCGTGGCTGTGATTTCAGTTAGTCCTAGCTTATTTTAGTATTTAGTAAAATGTGTTTGTGAGTTACTTGTTAGAAGACCTGAGCGAATGATCACGGTAGTGTTCTCACGTGTGAGGTGTTCTTGTTCATCAAATTATTACACTTCCATACACCTTATGTACATTTGATGCCAATTAATTGAACTGATCATGCAAAAATAATTTTTGTTCTTCACAGGGTGATGATTCACAGCAAGGACAAGGTATTAATACTTGTTAATATCATATGTACATATATTATAATATTATTACCAAAGCAACTTTTTCCATTTCTACACTGCAACACATATTATACGATAAATCGACGCTTTACTTAGGATTTATACGCTGTCCAATAACTCTCTTTCTTACTCTCACACACTTTAAAATGCAAAATCTGCATGCCAAACTACTTTTAAATAAACTACTCTTTCTATACTGATTTCACCTTGCCTTCTTTCATTCATCCATCTTGTAATTCTTGTGGAATTTCCGGGTTTTGGCATTTGAAAGTCACTGTCACTTTAAACCTTCCAATTTGTCCTGCATTTATGATATGTTTCTGATGCGCGGTGTTTGGCTTTCTAAATTTTTCTTACTCTTTGCTAACGCTTTAACTAAACTTCTAATGCAGCTGCTAGACCTAACAAGATTTCAATGAAATATGGGAAAGAAGTACGGGACTCAGCTTTATCTGCTCTTCAATCAGGGATGACATTACGCCAGTGCTCAGAAACCTTCGGGATTCCAAAGAAAACTCTATCCAAGTGGAAAAGTCGTGAGGCAAAACAGGATGGCGACGAAGGTATGTGCCGTTAGAGTGCAATTATAAGCCATGTGAAAAAAAATGTTTTCTTATATTTCCATTTTCAATATTGCAGATACATCCCCAAATCGTGGAAAAGACGGAACGTCAGCTACGTCAAACTCAGGAGTGTCACTTCCTCCAAAGACAACGATGGGAGCCCCAGTAGACTCTGCTGATCGAGCTGAACGATTAAAGAAAGCAACTGACTTGGCTCTATCTGGGGTTACCGTTCGTCAGGCAGCGGCTCATTTTGAAATCCCACGAACCACGTTATGCGCTTATATGAAACGTCGTGGCTTAGCAGCTAAACGAAACTTCCTCCCCAACAACTCTGGATCAACTAACAATTTGCCCACGAAAAGGATGCAAGCTAAATCAGATGGCAATTCTGCGGAAACAAATGGGCAAGGGGGAAACGCTTCACATTATGAAGATTTCCCCTTTCTAGGCATATCGGAACTAATGGATGAAATGGGCCAAGGAAATTATGACGCAGAAGGATATGCGGACGGAGAAGAAGAATATTCTGAAAAATAATCCAGAGACTCTCCGAGTGAGATTTAACTGTAGCCTTTTCCATTTCAACTTTTCTATTGTACGTAGCTATTTCTAAAAAGGATGTCACCTTGTTCGCATATCAAAATTGACCCCACGTGTAACTTCAAATATTATCCTTTCTGTTGTAAGCCAACGGTGTGCTTTACTGACTTCTTTCAGTATTTTTTTGATAGTTCAATCCTTTCAGAGCCATCGGAAATATCGGGATTTTTTCTCAAAAAGTGCTAACATGTCATACCCAAATTTTAGTCTTCACTCCACCTACACCATTTTTACTGGGTCAACTACAGCCACACGGCAAGCTATAAATTCATTGGATGATAGAAACGGAGCAGAAGTCAACAAATGCTAACTTGACCGCAAAGGCACTTTAATTGTGCGATAGAATTTTTTTTTCAACATTTAAATGATTTTAATAAATAAGGCCAGGATCCTGCTCGCTGGTTTTTGCTGTTCATGCGCAGTCAGTTTATATGAAAATATTAAAAACTGCAGAAAATTTAACGGACTCACAAAAATGGGTCTTAGAAAGAAAATGTGACTCTTTTTTACAGATAAGTACGTATCGAAAACTCTCTTGTTTTCCCTCTTGTGAAAGTTCGTTCACCAGTTTCAATATCGCTTTTAGGTGTACGTTTACAATTTTTGGAAATGAATCCAGTAACATTTTCTCACTCGGAAGATTTCAGATTTTGCTATATAGATCTCAAAATACGTAACCGTCATCGTTGTCAGCATAATCCTTAGAAATAAGTCATCCACGTTTTATATTGCTTTGTTTCATCGTGTAAAACTGTACGAATATTTTCCGAAAATTAAAAATATCGTACGTTCGTATGTTTTAAGCTGTAAAAATAAAGAAAAAATTTGTGATTCAAGTAGGTCGTAGTGAGATTACGTTAAAATGTATATAATGTAAACTAATATCAATATATGTCGTAAATTTAAATGTTCTCCTAAATTAATAGTCAAAATTATTAAAATATATTTAAATTTTACGTAAATAGGAAGGTGTATTAGTGAAAATTAATGTACGTATTTCTGGTACTATCATATAACGTATTCAGTGTGATTTTTATGGTTATAATTACTTAATTACCTCAGTGCGAAAGCGAAGTATGTATGCAACTATGCAAGTACAACGACTTAGGTTTATGTTTTTGATTATCGTACCTTGATGATAATGAAGCTAGACTGTATATGACCTTGAAATTTATTTTGTAGAAAGGGAAAGCTTAGTAGTAGCAACCGAAAATTGTATATTATAGTCTTCATTTTCTCATTCTTTTAGTGTTTGAAAATGTATTAGGTTTGGTGTGCGCGTGTGAACTAACTCAATTCACTAATCAGTATAGTGTATCATGTGTTAGTGTTACCTTACACCTACGACACTTCAAAAATCTACCGCTTGAAAAAAAACTAACGGTGTCATTCTTGTAGTACTGTTACGCAACCATAGTAAGTAGTCGAAAAAGTTTTTTTGTAAACATTTTGGAGTTTTCGTATTTGTAAAATTGTTTCTACCAATTGTGCAGAGTGGCTTACAAGTATTTATAACTTAACATCCATTGGAAAAGAAATTGGTAAGCAGAAATATTTCCCGATCTTTCTACCCTTTACCCGTACCGTCAATCTAAAATAAACTTAGCTAGGTACTAATTAGAGCTATTGCAATGTGAAATACATGAAATTTCAATGTTACTATTTTATTTACTTTGTTTCAGATTCCTCAATTGTTTTAACAACATTCACTTCTTATCACGATATTAACCACAATAACAATATCGACTCGTACCGAAGCTCGGAATCAGGTACGTACTCGGAAGGAGGAACGGAAAGTGGAAATGAGCAAGGAGAGATGATGGCGAGCCAGAAGGACAGTACTGCTATAACAGTATCTCTTCCACCAGGGATTCAACCAAAGAAAATACGTGTTATTAGGAAACACAAATTGGAAGTACTAACTGATGCAGCAGTCTGTATTTTGGAAGGGATGACATTTCAACAAGTGTCGGTAAAGTTTGATGTTCCCAAAACTACCTTAAGAGATTTTATGGTCAGACGGGGTCTGCTGCAAAGAGGTTTGGGGAGAAAGGCTGTTCCAGATGGAAGTATAGAAACGCAATCGCTGTCGTCTTCATTGCCGTTTTCGGTTTCCTGAACGAGACTCCAGGAGAAAATAATAGAATATAAAAATATAATCCATTGACCAAAAATAGGTCAGTTGCAGGACCAACGTATTTCGCCACCATTTATTGTTTGTCATAATTCTTTTCTACTTTTTGATAATTTGTTGTAGCTGGTAGCTACAAATTATATATGATAGAATTTTTCATCACTTGTTTCGTAACGTAACGCGTATTTTGATGAAAATATATTATCGACGTTAAATGTGCCAATAATCGAAATTCTTCAAACCCTTAGATATAATTGAATTTAAAAATCTGGAATGTGCAAGTACTTACACACTATATATTATGTCTTAATGTACTACTTCTACTAAATAATACATGTGTAATTCAATGAATTATAATCCATAGTGGTAATAGCTATTATACGTATTAGAGTAAGCACAGGTTCGATTATTTTAAACTTTCAATTTAGCTGAACTACATTCATACGTAAATGATGTCCAAGGATTTAAAATACTCTAATAAATACAAAACAATTTTGTTATACAATACACAGTCACGGTACTCCTTGATGCAGTTTTAACCATTTCTCAATGATATATTTCCGATCGCGAAGTGATGCATTCAACGTTTACATTGCATGTTTTAATCTACTATTTGGTATTAAGGAGCTCATCTTCTGCTTTATGCTTTCGTCTTAATTTTGCATTATGTTTTCATTTTCGTGATAACTATTGTGTTCTGTGTGATGTAATATAATCTTCCATGTAACTTGTCTTTTATAATATAAGGACCTTTCTTAAAGGCTACTAGCCATTTAAAACGTTTTCTATGCCTACTGAATTTAATATTATTATGCTGCAAGTTGTCATTCCCTTCGTATAAATACGGACGCCTCAAAATAAAAATCGTGTCAGTCTTTTTCCGAAACGTGATTGTCATACAGCATCTCAAGAAAATCTCATTTACCATCTTGGAATTTACGGAAAAATCGATGCGACGGTACCGGTCGTTTCTTTCCACCTACTGTTAATGCAATGTTACGGCAGAAGCTAGATGTGCCGGAACTTTTACATATACTAAACTAAATGGTTTTCCACTCTTCCCTTCCACCTGACTGATAAACCGCCGGTAGGGGTGCTTTGCTTTAGTGAAGGGGAAAGTGGAGCCGTTTTGGCTGTTGCATTGCTGCATACAGAGCTATGTTAGTTATTGATATTGCACGGGAATTCTGTCCGTCTGTCCGCTCTATTGAACGAAAAGGAATTTTCTAATTCTGCCTTCGGGAATCGTCACTTATGCATTAGGGGCTGGGTTTTCGAAGATGAGCCCCAGGGTCAACAATAAATTTTAAATGATAATTATAGCTGAAAATTTGCGCACATATACATAATGCTGAGTTATACTATTGTACCAAGTTTGGCCCACAAGGCGCCAAAGGTCGCCATTATTTTGTTAATATCTCAGGAAGAAAACGGAATTTTCAAGTTCTGTTGGTGAGAATCGAATTAGTAAAATATTGCTCATAGGCTTTTTAATAATCAAGCAAATTAAAGATAATAGTTTACATTGATGAACACGATTCTGTGGTGTTTCTGTAGTGTTGTAGATGTCAGGGGACCTGCCACGTTCAGGATCTTACATATAAGCTAAGGAGTTGCTCTATTCTTATTATTGTGAAACGAATACACTTACGTTAAAGTTGACCAGGGTTAGCTCCAGATTATTATTATTATTATTATTATCACTTTTATTGGTAGCACGACATTTATCCCTTGTAATCTTACAAATACTGCCCACATACCTGCGGGTCTTATAAATACATGGTAATCATATTCAGTTAATATTCTGGTTATAATCC
>JAHZNE010002759.1:0-19475 GCA_027744055.1 Callyntrura sp. NNG-2020 | reverse complement strand
TCCTTCGAGAGTTAGCGTGATTATTTGATTACAGACAGAGAGACGGACACACGGACAGACAAACTCCAATTACATAAACTACTTTCAGCATTCAAATGCTTTCCCCCTGTTTAATAATACGACATTCGGTCGAATGCTATGATCTCCGTTTTCATAGTTTCTACAGTTAGAAGGAGGTTTCAAATATTGTGGAATAACATTTATAACTTCACTAAGAAGAAATAATAGAACCTCATATTTGAAACCGCCTTCTAACTATAGAAACTATGAAAACGGAGTTTAGCATTCGGCCAATTGTGCTAAAATGCTAAACTGCATGCT
Organism: Callyntrura sp. NNG-2020; assembly: GCA_027744055.1. Lineage (NCBI taxonomy): Eukaryota > Metazoa > Arthropoda > Collembola > Entomobryomorpha > Paronellidae > Callyntrura > Callyntrura sp. NNG-2020. The sequence continues at coordinate 19,154 of JAHZNE010002759.1, read as the reverse complement.
ACTGTACTATCGTATAAAGAGGTATAAAGAGAGCAAGAGATGGGCAATGAAACGACAAACAACCTTTTGTTCTGAATCAATCATTAGTTTGTTTACTTGCCCTTGATACAGGCATTTTACTATACTTTTCAAATCAAATGTCGTTAATGCAAAATTTCTCGCTGGCTACTTTTACAACCCGTAATTCGTAATATGTTATGTATTCATTCTTATATGTTGTCTAACCTAACAGTCTAACAAGCGTATCGTAATGTCGTAAATACGCAACGGAAACGCATATTATGCAAGATAAGTAAAAATGTATCATGTATCCATCACTTAGCGGTTTATACATATTTTGGAGTCTATATACTCTGCCATTTAATGCAAGGACATGTTAATTTTTTAATTGTCCCAACAAAAATATTTTTATATCCTTTACTAACTTGCTTATGTCTCCAGGATGGTGTGTTTAGCACCGTTGATCACTAGAAAAGTTTTCCCATTCCCAATAGAGAGAAACATTGTGTGCATTTGTTGTATTTACTGAAAACCTTTATAACAAGATGACAATAATAGTAAGAACATAACAGGAATGATAAAATTTATGGGCTTTCTCATTAATGAGTCATTAGTCATACAACTACAATTTTACAAGTATCTTGCCGAAATTCTACAATTATAAAAACTCAGCTCTGGCTAATAAAATCAGGCCCAAAAGGTTTCAAATTTTAATGGCGAAAGTAATAATTTTAAACTTCACTGCAGCTACATTTTTTCAACTTTAAACCGCTCATTCAATACACTTAATTCGGTAACTGTTGGTGAAAAGGTGAGTTGTTCATCATTTTCGATAATCGCTATAGCAATATCATGTCTTATCGTAATCTCATTATAGTTTCATCATAACTTTTTCCGACGTATATTCACCGTTGCCCGAAGTGATGAAAAAATATAAATGGCAAATGTTTAAAATGCGTAAATTAGGAGATGAGTTTGATTGGTGCGATTCCCTCTTTCGGCCAGTTTAACGGGTAGGGTAAACGTATATGTGCTCCGATATCAATCACAAAGTATTTTCCGTATCTTGGTTCATCATAGTATATGCTTAATAACATCTCAATCAGCTAGCTAGTTTAAGCCAGAATTTTACATGGATGAATTTTTACACGTTGATCTACAATGGGGACCTCATGCCCATCTAACATTTCGTTTTCAATGGATAAGGTAAGACAAACAATGTTAAAGGCAGAATGTTATTAAAAGGAAAATGTCAAATGAAATATTATTTGCGGTAAATTAAAATACTAACTCGACCACATCATTGTACTTTGTCACGAATGTTTGCTTTTTGTTTTATTGTTTTGGTAAATTAATCGACGGGATTAACCGATTCGAACGCTTTTTATCTTGCAGTGTACAATTTTTTTTGCAAAAATATTACATTAGTAGTTCATTAATACGCGGCTTTATCTGTGTATACTCGAATATATATGATGGGTAGGGTAACCTACAACGAAATACTTTTCTTTTCACGCGCAATAAAGGACCGCCAAAATAATATGACGACCAGTTTACAATAGGTATTATTAATTAATAATAATTATTATGTAATTACCATATAATAATAATAATGATAACAACAATTGTTGAACTTTTTTTCATAGAGAAATCCACTCTCTTTCTCCCTCTTTCTTATACATAAATGTATTTGTTGGCTGAATACAAACAAAGTAACATGTAAGAAAAACAACGATTACAAGGTTAATAATAATAATTAATATTGATGATGCATTTCTGCCTCCTGAAGGGACAACACGAAAACTCTAGCGACGTCAGTTTTAAATAAGGGATTATTAAAATTTTCTTGCCTCCTAAATACTTATATTTTTATATTTTTATTATCGTCTATTTATTTACGAACGAACGCATTCAAATTTCCTATCAGTAAAAAAACTAATATCCTTTGTTTATTTTCATCAGTACGGCGACGACGAGACGGGTAATTACTTGCACTATTTTAATGTGACATTGCGATTTTGTTAATGCCTGCAAAAAACTTACGTATAATTACTTATCAATAATATTACAAATATTCATCTATATGCTGGAAAATGAAATCGCGTTTATGATCACTCACTGGTACATATTTTCAGCGTATCTAACACCGTTCATAGAACATAAATTTTGACTATTGCAAAAATACAGATAATACGTTAAAAATGCAGACCTACTACAACAAATCTTATGAAGGACTAAATATTTCAACAGATACATATAACAATCATAGTATTGATATACGTTTATACGTTGTTGTAATGAAATTTTACAAAGATCATATTCTTAATTGGTTTATGTACGACGGTCTTGTCTGCATAGAAGTAAGTCATAAATGCCTATATTTGTGTTTAAATTAAATATTGATAGGAAATAGACACTAATGACTCATGCTCATTACACTGATACCTACGAATCCGTTTCTGGAGTTTGAAAAGCAATCAGTGGCTCTAAACAACGGAGAAAAGTAAGGACAATAAAGGTCCCGACCTTCTGTAATACGACTAAGCAATACTTAGTGAACATTAATGACAAAAGCATTTAATAGCAAGAATTAAGGACACCTACGGATTTCATTGAATGAAAGAACTGCAGAAATGATGAGAAACATGAAAGAAAGGTATTCTATATTCAACACAAAATTATTAGCATATAAGCAGTATAATAATAATGATAACAAACGGATATTTTACGTGGTTTTTAAGAAACAGATTTACAATATACAAGTCCATACGTTCATCAGAAACTATAATAAACCCAGACACACGAAAGTAAATGCTCTCACACTATTAAGTGAGACACAATAACAATAATAGCTACCACAGAAGGCAACTAATTTCCTCGTCCTCCACCGTCCCTTCCAACACCACCACCACGTCCAATATTGCCTCTGTCTGATAAACCTCCTCTAGCTGAATTGCCACCTCTATCACGATCCCCACCCATTCCACCTCTATTAGATCCTCTAAATGTACGTGACTGCGACCTCATTCCGTCCGATGGTCTATTACCAGCAGGTGAAGCAGCGTCCATTCTGTTGTACGGGGCATCAGAGTCATCACCGCCAGCCCTGCCTGGTCTTTGTGAACGTTTGGGTTCAACATTCAGACGCCGTTGTGCTCCTCCATTCAGTTTCATGAATATTTCTCCCTGAATAATCATAGACAATACTTTGTTAGCATTTTCAATTTTCTGTTTAATTTTATCTGTTTAAAAAAATACTTGTATTTCATAAGCAATAACCTTTTTCTCGATAGCCAATTGAGCTGAACTGGCTTCTTCAAACACAACGAAACAGAAGTAAGGAACCTTTACACCTGTACTCTTTGGCATAGGTTTTTGGATTTTAACTTCTGCCACCTCGCCAAATTCCGAAAATATGTCCTAAGAAGTAATAAGCAATTTAGCATTGCAATTTATATATGGCACAAATGTCATAAATATTATCAGTTTTACTACCTTCATGTCTTGTTGTGTGACGAAATGTGGTAAATTTCCTACGAAGAGTTGGTTAGCGTCTGGATACGTGTTAACGGGTCGTCTTCTATCACCATCCACACTACCAGTTTCATCGTTTAACGTCGTGCTAGATCGTGATATTAGCCTTTCTCTTCGATTCTGATACCCATCTCTGTCACCACCAGGCCTATCTCTATCACCTCCTCGATCTCTGTTGTAAGCTTGGTTCCTAGGTGGATTTCTAGGAGGCAATCCCTTGCTACCACCTGCAGATGTTGGTAACGGGGAAACTTGAGGCGGGGATGTTATGCCTCCTTCATTCACACTAACAGTCTACATGAAATTATAATATTAGTACACTATAGTAATTTAATACTACGAGATGGAAAATCATTGAAAAAAACAAATAGCATGTCACTTACAACTTGGGAATTTCCGGGACTGCCACCAGAAGGTCCATTGGTGCCTGCTGCATTAATTTTGTTTGTGACATGTGTTGGTTTAAAATCAGTAGGCAATTTATTAGGCTTAGATACCGATGACCCAGACTTAAACAAGTTAGCATAAGTCTTTGGACCACTGTTGTTAGTGTTATTTGGTGGTTGTTCCTCCTCCGGAGGCGCAACAGCTACAGGTGTGGGTGCTTTTACAGGGGCGACAGCATCTTCGTCTCCTGCGCCACTTTGTTGGTTAGTTGACAATGCAGGACTTTCCACCACAGGTTTAGGTTGTATTTTTTCCTCTACGGCAACATCGACCAAGTTATTGGGAGAGGTGCCGGTGGCTGACACAGTTGGCGGTGTAACACCACCAGGGGATAACTTCGGAACCGTAACTGTTGTGGACACCGGAGAAGCTGGATCGGCGGTTATGATTTCACTACCACCATTGATGTCGACCTCCTTCTCATGATCTTCGGCCTCTTCGGTGTCCACTGGTGTTGACTCGGGTGGAGTATCTGGCTCCCCTTCATCGTCACAAAATATTTCATCCTAGAATAAACATAAGCTTTGGTCATGACTTCGAATTCTCGTTGAAGACAGAATAATAATAATGAAACAGTGAGATTAAAATGTCAGCTTTGCTGCTTGATCAAATATGCAAAATAAAAAAGGTAAGTGCTATGATATCGCGTACAATTTATGTAAATTAAAATTATTAGAAATAAGTACAACTTTAGTTTTATCTGTATTTTCAGCTCTTACCTGATAGTGGAAGATGTCATTTCTCACATAGTACCGTTTCGGGTTTTGAGGAGCCAACACAAAGGTTTGCATGAACCGTCGCATTGGTTGGCCGTTGTTAGAGAGCTCTCCGGTAACCTGAATGACAACACCATTGCCTAATGTTTCATGAGAGTCGACCTGAAAGTAAAGCAACATGTTATTATGACGGAAACAATACAATTAAAAGTAATTCCGAGACATTTCGTGAGAAATGACACACAAACACTGCATGCCAAATAGGTTCATCAATCATTAATAACAATTCATTGAACAAAAATAATTAAATAAAAAACAATAAAAACAATTGTCACGATTTTCAATGGTATTTTTTTTATCAAAACGTGTTCAAACAAGGGTTGTAGTTTCGTTTACCACATATTACAAATAGCTCATTCATTCAAACAAAATATATTACTAAAGACATTTTGATTGTAAACTTGAAGCTCACCTGTCGGATTTTTGCATGACAGTTGTGAAAGTTTAGGGATTGGATCCTTTTGTGTATTTCCTGTTGCCCGTAAGCAACTTTAGAGTCCCTCGCAGATGCCCCATGAACAAAAGACGAATCATCCGAGTAAAACCGGTGAAGGTAGAGAGGTCCTTGATTTAAAACGGTGTAGTACTGACGAACAAATTCAAGCCCCACCAAGTAGACATTGTTATTAGTATTGTTGGAGTTGTTATCCCCAGCAGGACTATGATGGTGAATGTTGCTTTCTTCCATGACCATTCTGCTTCACACTACTACTCGTGATGATGAGGATCGGAGGCAATGCTTAAACAAGAATACTAATGAAGATCACTGAACTTTACTGTCTTCTTGTATTCAGAGGTGATGCCTTTTCCTTAGTACCTTATATATAAAATGAAATATTAATTATTTAACACATGCAGACACAATAAATTAAAATTGAAAATAACTTAAAGGAGAAGTAGGCGCTATGTCCACTTTTTGCTTTTATTCAAATGGCAATTCGATGAATGCTCTATTACCTTTACTTTTTGTCTTAAAAATATGTTTCGTCACAGTCAGTCAAGACAATAATAATATTAATGCACAAACAGAATGTCACTTTCTGCTTTACCTAAGCCAACCGTAAACGATTTAACAACAGAGAACCAACTTAAAGTGATTAGTGCCTGATACTTTCAAAATATCTTAATTAATTACTTACACTCTTTTTATTTTAAATGTACGATCAGTAAATAAATTGAAAAAACGTAATGTTTATATGTAGTGATTAGTAATGAACAGGTCTGTGTCACCTGAAATGAGATACTTTAGTTCCAGTAGTGAGAAAAAGTCGGTGAAAATCTGGCACCTATTCTACACCTTCCTATGGTATGTTATCATACATTTACAACTATCAATTAAAACGATAAAAAGTAGTACTCTCCCGTTCAACAATACAAAGTCCTTCACGCACAAATCAAAGCGCTATTATGTATATTATCAAAGTTACAAGTTAATTTTTTCTAAAAACAGTCCCCCCTTAAATTGTAAATCATTATTTAACAACTTTTTCTGCTTTTTACAAATAAACCATGAGGCTACAGCAGAGACGAATGTAAGACACAAATAACAACTTTACGCCGCGAAATGCGATATTTTTTCTGAAAAACTTAGTAACCGCAAAAAGTGTTTCTTCTCCGTTGCTGTACAACGCAACGTTGATTTTGATTGTAGCTGTTTAACAGAGATGAAAAGAATCTGGCGTTGTAGTAATCGTATATAGGAATCTGATGAATAGTTATGGACAACGGGGGTTGCTTGTTGCTTCTTACAACTGGCTTGATGACTAACGTAACTATAATTACTATTATTATTACTGCTATTGTGTATATAAAATATAAAAGAGAATCGGGAGAATTATTTTTGTGCCACAAATACGCTCAACTTTACAAGTTTACAATGCCGCACACGTATCACATACACACACTCTCTCTCTTTCTTTCTTTCTTTCTGTGTGCTCCTTCTTCCTCCTCCTATTCTTGGACTTTAAAAACTTTATACAAAGAGCTTCTTTTGCTTTCTTTCTTTCGTTTGTAAAAAAATTTGACGACAAACTTTATGTTAAAGTAGCAGAGCGCAAACAGTGATGATGCTGGTTTAAAAAGGTTATTACTATTATGAGACGTCGAGAATTTATCGTGTGTAGCCTTGCATTAGTGGTTGTATTTCGACGTAGTTTTGAGTTCAAGAAGAGACAAGAGTGCCTGTCGTTTTTTATTATTATTGTACGACAAAATAGTATTCTTTTTAGGTCTTTTTTTCTCCGCTGACTACTCACTGAGTGACTTGTTCTCTCTCTCTCTCTCTGTTGTTCGAGTCGTCGTCGTTCTTGTGTCGTTTTCGTATGTGCTCTTCCTTCCTCTCTCACACAAAACAGCTCGATTCAATTTAGAATATTACAGTGACGACGACGATGATGATGATAGTTTTAACTAACAGTGATAGTAGTAGTAGTTGTAGCAGTGGAGTTTGATAATATGTATTATGTAGTAGCAAAATAGTTTAAGAGGAGCAGACCTTATAATATTTAGTTGTTACAGTTTTAAATGTAGTATAGTAAAATAAAAACTATGTTTTTCTCTATCATTTACATTTCGTACTCCATCCGAACGTATACACCTAAAAGCGCTAAATTGTAAAGTACAACAGCCCGACCGACCGAAAAAAAGAGATGTCTTGTCTTGTATTTTGTTCGTGTGTGTTGTTCTAAGTTAGAACTTCTAACATAACGTAGTGGTGGTGGTATGGTGTGTGTGTATGTGTGTTGTGTATGGATGGTGGATAGTATTTATTTGTGTTATTGGCGTGGTGGTGGTGGTGGCTGTCTGGTCGTATCGTAGTTGTAGTAATAGCGAGCGAGCATTATAAAAAATGTTACGTATATTTCTGCACTTCTTTCGCTTTTATTTGAATGTATCGCCTAAAACAGTTTGTTCTGCTCAGCTTTTGTCGTGCGGTTCTGCCGTTCCTTTTTTGTCTTTCGTGGTGGTGGTGTGTGAGTGTGTGTGGAGAGTGCGGATGGATAGATGGATGGACGACACGGCTTTTTAGTATATAGTTTACCTTATTATTGCTTACGTACCATTTTACCTTCCTTTTCATTACACATTTTACATTATCTTTCTTTCTCTCTTGACGATGCTAGTGATCATCATCGTAATCATCATCACCACGACGACCGTGTCGTCGTACCATGATGATGCTTGTTGGCTTCAACTCAAGCATTGGCAATGGCAACACGCACTCTCTTTCTTTTACTCTTTGCTGCTGCATCATCGCATATCGTTATAAGAGATTGAGGAGATGGTATTGCAATATCATCATACGATATCATACTCTTTGTTGTCAGAAATGTACCTATGTTTTATGTTGTTTATGGTTTATATGATTATTTCATGCTTTTAATAGGGAGTAGAGCGCATTGATATGTTCATCCCCAAAAAATCTTTTGCCTACTTATGCTGAAAACGAAAACGACGATAATATGAAGGATCTTTGTTCTTTGTGTTTTTGTTGTAGTTGTACTCCGTATGTGTTGGTAATAATAATAAATATATAATAATTTGAATACATTCGTCTTCCCATAATATTATGTTATACCCACATTTCTTTATTTATGTACAATATCTATTCCACGTCTTCTCCACATTCTCCAACCAACAACTAGTTGTAAAGAAAGGAAAAAAGAAGGAAGAAAAATGCGGGGCAGAAGAAGGAGAAATAGATGAAAGGCAAGGCACACCGGAGTGGAGAAACAAACCAGTGAAATATATCATACATGAGTACATAATAATGTAACATACATTACAATATATTACAACAATCATTTACCTCATCATGTTTTACAGTTTCGCCATCCGCCACCATACCAACACAGTATTTTCATCAACAATAACCAATGCCTAAATGAATAGAATACAAATCTACTTTCGGTAAGAAAAAGAGGAACCATGCTTAAAGCTTAAAATAGGCTATGTTAGGCAGGTCTTTGCTACTTTTTGCCGTGCCGTCCTTACTTTTCTTTCTGCTCCTGCATTACTTACATTTAACATATTTAACACAACGACAGTCACAGCGGCAGTCAGTGTACCCGGGATTTTTCTACCATCTTTCTACATAGGACGACACTGAACAGAGTACTTTGGGAGTTATCCGTAGGATTGAAACGAGAGAAAAAAAATGTATTCATGTTGTTGCTGCGATATTCAACAAACACTAGTGACTAGGTTTCGCTTTCGCTTCGTGGCAGGAATTTGAAGAACTAAATACGACACTAGGATCGGGAGACTACCAATAGTAACTTACCATACACTGACAATAGTAGTGGCACCATAGCAGCAGTGAAGACTCGGTAAAGTTGGAGTGGAGAAGCAATTCACCTACCTACCTCGCTTTGTGCTTGTTCCGTGCACCTTCCTCATCAGCTTTACCATAATCCTTGCATCCCGCCCCTATCCATCTAGTTCTTTCCAGTGGAAAGGTCCGTTCATAAATTTCTCAAAATCGTTCTCTTCCTTGCAGTCGATATTTGAAGTTCTTTTTGATAATTTTATAACCATACTATACCTATAGTTTAGTTATAGGTACGTGTATAATATGTTGAGTCGATACGTAATAGTTTTATGCCATAGGCATAGACAATCAATGATGAATGAGTAATGACTACCAACGACGGAGTTTGTATTATTTTCTCTAACGTTCTGCTGCAGAACGCACACTTTGGTTTACCATCAAGTCCATCTTTTCGATGAGAAGAAGGAAACTTCGTTTCTCTTGTTTTTGTCTTTTGTTGCATATTATTTGGTTGGGATGGGAATGTATTTTGCTTACATATGGAATTTAAACAGAAACGCCAACAATATCATAATGTTGAGGAGGAGTGAAATAAATTTATTAATAACAGTCTTGCTTCCATGTTGGAATGAAATATGAAGTGCATGTTTTTATCCGACTCCACTGTCATCACCATGCATTTATCATTACAGTACTTGCACAACGACCTCGTAAGATTACGGTAAGAACAGGTCTAAAATGGAAGTCGTTTCTGGTGACTTTGAAAAGTAAAAAAAACGAAGGCTTATCATATGTAGTTTTTCTAGACATCACACTACTCATCGTCTTTGAAGGTTTCCAGCAAGTTAAAAAACTCGGATTAGCTAGAGCATACTTGTACGTGTACGACATATTTATTTGTCTCTTTCCTATACACAAAGGTTAGATCATATAAACGATAACTAGATAGTTTTAAAACGGCACTTCAGCTTACTTTAACGTGGACGATAGAATAGAGTGATAAGGTGCTGTAACATTAATGAATTGCATGCAACTAGTGTATTAGTCTTCGTCTGTACCTGATTGCTAAACCGCAGTAAGCAGCATAACCTTCGCCAATACCTGATTTTTTAGTTGTTTGCTATTTGTAATTATATTTTATTATCGTTTAATGACAAGCTGGAGGAATAAAGTAATATAATGAAACCTATTGAAAGATGAAAGAAATGTAATTTGCACGTGCAGCACAGGCAGGGTTGCATTTTGCCAATTTGCATTTCTCATACCTGTACTTGTAAATAGATGAGATAATAGACATTTTATTTTATCAATCTGCCTCTTGTTGGTCAAGTTTACAATTCGTGCTTTCTAAAAATGTCTCGTTCGACGTGTAATTCGACGTATTTTTAAATTGAACTCCGCGTTATAACGCGTTAGTACTCATGTTTGTATTTGTATGAAATATCAGTAGACCTGTCTTTTGGCTACCTACAATACATATACGCAAAAGATCCAATAAAATCAGTGTAGACTTCTTGTACGCTACACAACAAGTAACAAAACGATGTTCAAGGTGGTACAAAGTATTTTGAAGACATCGACTTTTGTCTTGTCCTCGTATCATCCAAGCGAAGCCATGTAAACAAAGCTGTCACCGTCACCACCACCTCTTTTTTTAGCTGAAATGTAAAACCAACTATTTTCACAAGTCACAGTGTTCTCCGGTGCGGTGGCCCTCTTGCCATGAACATTTCGTTCGCCTGGGTTTGTCCTGTCCCATGCGCATACCATGATCGTTGTGAACGGCTCTTAATATTTTTCTATATTATAGCATCACTATAAAACCCCTTATCCCACACAGAAAATTTTAGGGGCACACACACGCAAAATTAAAGTTACATACTCCTCTTGCCTTACTTTATGGCCACTGTCGTTCCACTGCTACTACACAACCATCACCCCAACAGCGACGAAACGTTTTACTACTTTGCACTTGTATTTCAACTAAAAAGTCCAAAGTGGATTGTAATTTTTATGTTAACTTTCATCATGTATGTATGTATTTGTTATTGAGTACTGTGCGCCACCTACCGTTTTGACGTGGTGTGCTGGTCGGCGTCGTCAAATTTGTGCCCTGCTACATCTATCTACTTAAACCATAAATCGAAGCATGCTGATAGGAGTTCAGCAGCCAATACACAGCGAAAATTTGAATACAAACTAGTGTGTGTGACTAGTTGTAGACATCAACTTCTTCGGCGGCTGTGTATGCTTCACTACATTGGTTGTGTATGGGAATAAATACACATACTCTGCAGAAAGTAGGGTCAAGTTTTAGTTCCGAATTTTAATTGGAATAAAAATTTAAGTAGTGATCAAATCAGTAATGGTTCAGCGGCTGACGCTTAGGAGAAGACTCTCCTACAACACCGCCAGTAATAGGAGGAGAATGTAAGTTATGTTATAACAAATAAACCTTTTTGTGGTGAAGTTTTTTTATAATTTAAGGAATAGGATGTATGTAACAACTCATAATCAGTGTTTTTAGCAATATCGTAAGGTGATAGTATACGGAGACTCGAAATTTTGGTTTTGATTTTAAATAAGATAAGGACTGTTACAGCTGACTGCAAAATCAATGATAGCACTCGTGTTTAGCAGTGCTCTTGCTTTTCGAACAATGACTTTTAAGATGATGTAGTTGTTAAATAGTAGCACAAAGTACATCTGCAAGTGATCAAGTTGCAAAATTACATTTATATTTTATTATAATATTGCAGATAGAGTCCGTCTCATTAATAGTTAACTTTTTTACATAACGAATGTGCATTAAGTTGGGTTCCACGTGTTGAGAATATATAAGATCGAGGGTTAATATTACTGTCTATTTTAATATTTTCATCTACTCTTTAATTTCAGAGTACGTACTCCCGGAGGACAACTCGTATATCAATATGTAAAAAAGCCGAAACAAGTACCAAAATGTGGAAATTGTAAGGTCAGACTACGTGGAATTGTCCCTGCACGATCCCGTGAGCGATCGCGTCAGTCCCGCAGATTAAAGATGGTCAAGAGGTCTTACGGCGGCGTACTCTGTCATCAGTGTGTCAAGGAAAGGTGCGTCGACATGCGTTACTTTTAATAACTGCTTGTTACTATGGATACGATGATTATGATTCTTATAATGAATAAGTGTGAGAAAATTTGAATGTAAGACATTTTGATGTATTGGTTTTCAGGATCGTCAGAGCCTTTTTGATCGAAGAACAGAAGATTGTCATCAAGCTAATGAAGTCGCAGGAATCTTCGACTAAAGCCAAGGGCAAGCCTGCGGCAAAATAAGATTTTAGGACTTATGATATATCTTCGACTATTAAAGCGTATGGTTTGAATAAAAATTCTTAACAAAATTGAATTTTATGTTCGTACATTTATTTATTTACATCAATTTCCAGTACTAGTTTTACATGTACATATTATCGGTCAGTCTACTCAATAACATCATAAGCATAATTTCAGAAGAGTTTTTCTTAGCGTCAGCTAGATTATTAAACGGTCAGGTTATTGTTCGTCTGACAAATGTATTCTTATAAAGTTAATTAATTATGGTTGTAGGGGGAGCTTTATCTACGAGTGTTTATAAGGGGCTTGTTCCTAATGAATATGATTGGGAAAACATTCGAGGAGAAACCCCGTGAAGTTCACGGAGTCCTTGTAAAACAATATTAATCTTAGCTTTTATTTGCAACTCCTGCTGTGTCATCGAAGCAGCCTGGGCATGCAATAATTTTAATTTTTGTGATATAAATTTGAGAGTTTCAGTACGATTCATAGGAAGCCATATACCACAACCTACGTCCACTATGATTTTGTCCAAATCATTGATTTTAGCTTGGACATAAAAGTTGCATCCAATTTCCACCCTTGTACGCAACCTAGCTGGTGAAGGTTCAAATGCTTTTGAACTTTCGAGCTTCTCCAGTACTGTTTGAAGTTCCATATATTCTGCAATAGTACAATAAACTTCTTCACGCTTTTCCAACGTTTCCTTTAGATCTTTTCGCAGGACCTCATTCAAAAATTCTTCATATAGGGTTATTTTGTCAGGGCCTTCTGCCATGTTAGCACCACTCTCTAAATTGCCGAAAGGGGAAGTCATGGCGGCCAGTTGCTACACTGCAAAGAGAGATATGTTCTTTTCAAGTTTGTACCCTTGGAGGTAAGGTTGAAATACACATACACTGCAATGTCATTGTTGCTTCCTCTAAGTTTGCTGCATTCTAATTATTAGATTAATAAAATAAGCAAAATATGATGTTAGTAAATTGTATTTGTATTGATTAATTTTAATAGTTAAATAAAATTTCAAACGTGAAAATTGTAGATATTTAGTTTATCGACTAAGCTACCTGCTACGTGTCGTAAGCAGTTAGCAGTTCTAATGTCGAAATGGACATAGTTTTATGCAGTATAGTGTTGCCAAACAAGCATTTAATTTTTTAAACGTAAAAATATGTATGATGAACGTTTGCAGTTGCAATCATAAAATTGAAAAATACCAATTATATGCCCTGTAAAAACCATCAAGCAATTATAATATTGCATTGCATGGCCATGACTTGCTTCGGAGTTCAAGCCACTACTAAAAATGACTTGCCATTACAGAAAAAATGAAAAATTGTAAAAAGGTACATGACGCAAGGCATTTTCCACTGGCATGGTGATCTGATCGGCAATGGCTGTTCCATTTCCATATAAAAAACACTTACTAAGCATAAGCAGATTAAAAAATTTTTAGTTACAATTGGGGCACCGTGAGATTTGTTATTGCCCCGTGTTTGTCATTAGTAGGTCGTCATTGTCATACTGTACTGTTGACTGTGTTTCCTCAATTAAGAAATTATCTGTGATTCGCTGCAGCCTGCAACAGATCTCAATCATAGTGCTTGTAAAAACGCTACAATTTGTAACATTATATTAGGGTAGGGTACCACGCACGCTGCGCTGTATATTAACACGGGTTGCTAATAATTTAAAAAGTATGTCATGTCATGAATGATACCAGTCAAGTCATGCACAATAGTTTCATTTCCACGGTACTAAAATTTAAACTCTTTATTGTCGCTCCAGTAAATGCCCAATATCGGCCTGTATTCCGGTAGTAATCCGGTAGTAATTATCTATTATTCAATATTCAATCCGACTGACACGTACAACCAACACATCAGGAAACCAAATCTTTTAGACTCAGAGTTTGAAACCAAAATAAAATTTAAAATTTCCCATATTAACTTCTATGCGCTTCGGTCTATCAGAGTTATTGTTATTGCTTTTATCATGTTGTCTGTCTGTTAGTGTATTGTGTACGAAAACAAAATATCTCAGAAACTACATCGAATTCCAAAATTCTATTCTAACTAATCGACATCTATGACAATATTCATACTCTATAAGTTCCAAGATGGAATCTGAGGCCATTCCCCGGGGGGTAGCGGCTGAATAAAATTTAAAACATGTTCTGAAATTTGGTACAGTACATATAGTTAGGTACATCATATAATACTGTAACGTTCGGCAAAGTTTGGTACCGATGGATTGACCCGTGTGACCTCCAGAGGTCGCCAAAAGTAAATTACTGTTTTCATCACTACTTTCACACCTTAACTCCAAATAACTCAGGATGGTGTCAGGTGAGTCCAGCCAGCCAGGACTTGAAACACAGAAGTTATAATAATCTTGTTTCTACTATAATAATATTTCATGTCGCATGTCTTGTTTTTTACAACTTACTCTAATTGACACAAGACGCGTGATTTGTCCGCTAGAAAACACTTATTATTATGTTAGTTTTGTTATGCTATTATGTACATTTGGTTACGTGTCCTACCCGCCCCAAAAACTACAGTGCAGTGCAGTGATGACATGGAGTCAATTGAGTGTTACGTCGATAATTATTATCATTCAAAAGGTTTGGTTTTAATGTATGGCAAGGAAAAGTAAATAAATCGTATTTGCTTTAAATGATCCATTATTTTCCATCAACGAGTCTTACCTGACCTTGTGGAGTGTGTACTAATTGTAAGAAAAATACGTCAATGTCTATGATCCTGTACACATTTCATAATACAAACGCATGATAACCGGTTAGATGATAGATTACTCCATTATCTCTGTTGCTGGCTCCACTCGATTCGTTTCTGTTATTTGCCGGCCGTATATACCACTTTTCACAGTCACAGTATGCGATCGCAATACACAATACTACTTAAATAACTTAAATCACAGAAGATAAATCTTTTTATTTCGAGTTCTCTTCTCACCCTCACTCACGTCATTTCCCTTGCTATTCCCCAGATACTATTAGTCAAGTTACACAGAAAGAACAGCGTGCAACAAAATTGAACAAACAAAACTTTTTTTTACATTCCACGTCTGTTGTATAAGACTTACTGCTGCGTAAAGCTCCTCGTCCGGCTGACTTTTAGCTGTTTACTGCCTGCTGCAGTCTTAGTGCTCCAATCCAACTCACAGCTAAGCCACGCATAACTACATTTACGTAAAAGTTTTTTTTATACAAAATTTCGGAGTCAAGACGGGATCACACTCACTGATTGCTTCAGTCGTCTGATCATCCTTCCGCTGTTATCATCTTTCAGTCACATTCTTTCCACCAACCGGTAATACAAATATGTAGTTACAAACATCACTATCACAAATTTTATACACGCAGCACGATTGTAAAACTATATGTGAACGCGAAACGTCTGAGCACAATCAAACGAGTTCGGTACACCATGTAAATTTTATTTGTAATATGGGACGGTTTCACATGTCACCAAAAAGGCTGTCCAAATATAGCTCAATCAAATTTCCAGCCCGACTCACAATTGTAATAGAAATCCACTTCTCGTGCATGCAGTATCATTATAATAACGTTGAATTTAAATTTATAAACATTCTTAAAATTCTCAATTAAAGACACAGCCACAGCACAGCGTATGCTTTTCACTTGATTGAGTGTAAAGTGATCAGATCATTCCTTTTAATTAAAAAGCAAAATTTAACAGGCAGGGAAGGTTGGCTTTTATAAACACGCGACATTTGAAAGTTATCTAGAGTAATTATGAGAGAGTTTGCATGAGTAATGTAATAACATATGTACGTGAAACCATTGTTGTATAAAGCAGGTTAGGCCAATGGTTGATATTACACTATGGGAAATTGTATTTGCCACACGGTGGAACTCTAGCTCCTTTCATAAATTGGTCGTATGTTGATCGCTGATACTTCTTAAATGATATTAATATTAATACAAATTATTGAATTTTTCAGAACAGTCCATCTCCAGTTTCATCATCAACAACAGGACCATTTCTCTCAAATATACCAATATGTCCATTCCGTAAGTTCTTGTTTCGTTCTATTTTCCACCAGCCAGCAAGTTTCTATATATAGAAAATGCATAATTAAATCATAAATCGTGTATTGTTGTGCCTGAATTTCAGGTACGTGTTACGCAGGTAAGCTTACCATGAAGAACCCTTATCACTGTCACATGTTTATACATGCTCCATCGGTCTACATGGGAAACTAACAATATTTCAGTGGGTTCTTCGGTCACCTAAAGTTACCACATTTATGGGTGCTGTTGGAACGGATGAATTCTCCAAGACATTAGAAGATAGTGCGGTTCATGACGGAGTCAATGTTAAGTATCAAAAATGGCCCGAACACCCAACAGGTACATGTGCTGTGTTGATTACAGGGCACCATAGAAGTCTATGTGCTTATCTTGCAGCGGCTAACCATTTCACAAAAGATCACTTGGATATGCCCGACAATTTTGCGTTGGTTGAGAAAGCCTCATTCTACTACATTTCGGTATACCACTGATTCAATATTGAACACAAATACAGAAGTGAAATGACGATTAAGAATTGTACCTATGAATTCGTATTTTTATAAATTACATGAACGCAGGGATTTTTTCTAACTGTGAGCCCGGAGAGTATATTAACAGTTGCTGAGCATGCCGCGAAAAATGATAAAACATTTATGATGAATTTATCGGCGCCTTTCATATCTCAATTTTTCACTGATCGCCTGTTATCAGTATTGCCGTACATAGACGTACTCTTCGGCAATGAAACGGTAGGTTTGCTTCTAAATACAACGTTAAGCATCATTGTTCTAAAAAAACAGAACTCATCACCACTTACTATTTCCAATTTTTAGGAAGCTGCAACTTTTGCAGAAATTCAAAACTTTGGTACCAAAGATGTTGCTGAAATTGCTAAGAAGATTGTAGCGCTACCTAAACAGAATCAATCTCGCTCACGCATGGTCGTGTTTACCCAAGGTGATGGTCCAGTAATAGTGGTGCAAGGAACTGAGGTTTTGGAATTTCCAGTAACATCTTTAACAGTTGGCCAGATTAAAGATACTAGCGGCGCAGGAGATGCATTTGTTGGCGGTACGTGCGGCAGCTTTCCCCATGTTTTTCCTAACTTTACTTGCCCAATTAATGAGTATAAAATATTTAATTTTAATTGCAGGCTTCCTAGCACAATACATTCAAGGGAAGTCTGTGCAGGAGTGTGTGAAATGTGGGATTTGGACTGCAACTGAGATAATACAGCGTTCAGGGTGTACATTCCCTAAGGAGAAAGAGTACTAAATAAAGTATTCTTGCTTGTCAGAATCCCGGGTTTCCAAAAATACCTTTTGTAACTCGCAACAATATGGATACTCAAATCCCATACGACAAACAATGAAAAATAATCAATAGAAAAATAAAAATGTAATTTTTTAATCATGTAAATACTTGCCATTTATTTACGGTCACGCTGTATTTTTATTTCCCCTACACATGTAGCATTTAAAAGTAATATAACGGAACATTTACAAAATGACTGATCATGATGATAGCACAAAATTCCAAACCGCATACTTAGGAATAATAATACAATCATAGAATAACACTATACATTAAAAATTTACGCCGTAAATTAATATCAGTTTAACAGACGTCTACGCAGAGTAAGGTTTTTTCACTATTTATTTGTTGTATCAATCATTATTGCCACATGCAAGGAGTGCTTGCTTGTCAGAAAAAAATATTATTAATCCTTTCTGCATGGAACACTACACAATGAATGAGTTCAATGTTCTATATTTCTACGCAGCTATTTTACAAGTCTAACACATCATTTGCTTTTTGAATTATCTTCAATATAAGCTTGCAACTTTTTGAGTAACGTTGCTGGATCATCCACTTTTGGAACCTTCAATGAAGCAAATAATTTCAACATTGAGCACAAATATATAAACTTTAATGCACGTCAGAGGATGATAAATCCTCCGTCAAAAGAATTTAAACCAAATATAAGTCGAATGCTTTCCGGTACCTTTTCTCCATTTTGAGCGTAATATATTCCGGCGTACACCCCCAGACCAAAAGATGCCTGTACAGAAGTAACGACATTCATTTATTCCTCAGTACGACAAATGGTAACGACATTATGGTTCTAAATGTAGCCTGTACGAAATTTCAAAAAATGTCTTGTGAAAGTCGAAATGCATTTAAATCTTACAATTTTCGCGAATAGTCCCATTGTCAGATATGACGGTGTTATACTGTTCTGTACTGTATACGGAGATACGATCTGCTAATAGCAATAATGTTGGTGGACCAGGGCGAAAGTGGTTTTTATTTATTCCAAACAACTTTCCACTTTTTCAGTAGGCATTTTATTTGTCTACAAGGTTCCTGCCAAGTTGGTGATTTTTCGTTCTTTTAGTTTTTTTCAACAAAAAGGTAAAGTTTCCAGCCTTGAAATGCAAGCAAACAAACTACTAAATTCTTTTTCTCTCTTGTTTGTATTTTCAAGATTTATCTCTGAAACCGGCTGCGGGACAGCTGATATACAGTTGTGCAAAATGACATGCTTTTTTAATAAACCACATTGCTTGAATACAAAAAGCGTGGATTGCATTTTTGATTTTTATATAAGTAAAAGAAGCAGCAGAGATGCTGTGCTATATGTAAAGGTGTAAATTGTAATGCGTTGGCGAGTTGGCATTGGCACGCACGTGTTGACATGAAATGAAACTGAAAACATCGTAAAAATGCCTACCTATCAATATAT
>JAHZNE010002758.1:0-12863 GCA_027744055.1 Callyntrura sp. NNG-2020 | reverse complement strand
CAATTATACCTTCAAAATGTAGGCTGTTAGAGTGATATGCTAGAAGTTGTATATTTCTCAAATGTGTATAATTATTTTGTCAATCACATATTTAAGTGAGCTTTGGAAGCGTTTTATTTTTAGGGACATTGGGCTATTTGGACTTTAAATACTTAATGTTGAACAAACAAAGTAATTTTGTGCGTAAACTAGACACAGACGTGCTAAGGTCAAGCATAATCAGTGGTTTCTTAACTGTGAATTGGGCAAATCTGGGTATTTCATATTTTCCTTTATTTAATCTTATTTCCATGGCAGTATAATACATAAAGCAGTATGTCCATTCGTATAATGATACGATACCCGAAATTATAGAGCTCAAAACAAGCCAGGGCAGCAAAACTACAGGTAGACTAACTAACTAAAGACTAACATAAAGTTAAATTGGCCCAGCCAAGGTTGTTTAATTTAAGGTTAGTACCACACCCGCACATGGTAACTGTGATAATGTATGTTAAGCTCAATAAATCAATCTCATCGTTCTGGGAAAAAAGACTCCCGTATAAGTTTATAAGACTCCCTTTTTTCTTCAATGCCAAGTCCCAAAACTTTTGCCTAGCCCACACCAATTGCTCAATTGAGTTATTTATCAAATGTATTTAAAGTTAATCTTAACATTTCGTAAACCAAAAACTGACCAATTTTACCACTGTATGTTTACTAATTCGGAGTTTCCCCATTTTAACGTACCCAAAAAACAGTTTTAGTGGGACAATCACAGCTACATAAATTAATTTGGACTATAAAATTGACTTGAAAATTCATTATGAGGCGACGACATGTCTCCTTAGTTTATTTAAGGCCCACTGGTTTGGCAGTCTCGTCTCGTGGTCACACAATTGTACATATAAAGATTATGTGGATAAGTATTACTTAATAAGTAATTTCATTAAATCTGATAAATAGCATCCATGGAAATGTACAAACGAATGTTTTGATCTTAACATTGTAATAGAATGGGGTTTCATCACTGTAAAACCGGATATAGCTACATGTATGCCTAAATATCCCTTCGGTATCTGCCCGGAGTTACAAGACCCTGCTGAAATAAAATGCTGCAAGTGATTCTACCAAAAATAATAACTTGCTGTAAGTATTATATAAATTTAGCAGGTTTTTAGTAAATTGCTGTTGTCTTATTACCTTTATATACCCCTATTAGTTCAAGTAGCTTGTTTAAGGAATTGAAGAAGCCTAATAAAGAAACGGGTTTCGAACGATGCATTTGAAGTCATTAGCGCTATTTCAGAATGTTCAAACTCTATGAAACTTTGCGTGTTGTTAATCATAATGGGCTCACACATTGAAAATACATTAACTGTAGCTCCGTTAATATCCCCCATCCATTCCAATGGTAAAATGATGGAGACACGGTCTTAGTAGCTCATAGTTACTTGGACTGTCATCATTTCGTCCTTTTCCTCACTTTTCATTTTCATCATGACACGTTTTCGTGTGTTCCTTTCATTTATATTTTTCAGTGATCTACTCTTTTTAGGTCAAGGCCATTCTCAGCAGTTAATCGACAAGGACGAATTACACCGTCTTTGGGAGTTTCAATCCTCCAAGCTTAAACATGGGCCGGTATCTATTCTTAACAGAAAAGATTTTGGCCTTCCGCCAGTCCCCAGTAAACAAAGAACTGAAGGAAAGCAAAAAAATACTCATAGTCTAAATAATAATGAAATTAAGGATTCCACTTCCACGAGTACACCTGTGAAACTCAATTTTGAGCAGGTTTTCACCCAGCAGCCAACATGGACTAGGTATTCCGTAGCTGATAATTTAATGGAATTGCAGAATCAACATAGGCAATTGCAGTATGAGCTTGCCCACGAAATTTCCAAAATTCGGAAGCTACAACAATTTCAGAGAACATTGGATACATCTCAAAATCAAGAATACGTTCGTAGCATAACACAAGGACTCATTAGGAGTTTGAGGTCTTTCAAGTCAACCAAGTACAATGTACCAAAGGAACATTTGTTGCAATTAAGAATCGCCATGCTAGAATTTCTCTTTCCGAATAATGGGCTAAACGAAACAATCCCTGTCCCAAACACCAGCCATATAGTAACTCTAAACCAAACTGATGTTAACACGGGAAGCAGCATTGTAGCTTTCGCCAGTGGGGACGACAACAGTAACATTACCGCCTCCACTATCTCCAGCACTCCCACAGGAAATGGGAGTGTTATTTTGCAAACTTTGCAGGATACGGTGACCACACACTCTTCCTCCCCACAGCCAACACATCCGGTCAACTCCAACCTAATTAAGCTTCTGCAGGTGTATGGAGACAAAGGAGATGCCAATGGAAAGGGGGATACTAACGAGCTGAAATCAGAAGATATCTTGGCCCTTCTTGGTTTGTTCCGTTTATATATTTAATTTTATATTCATCAGTTTCAATTTTAATATAACTTTGTTTAAAAAAATTGTTCTTCCTCCCCACAGCCAACACATCCGGTCAACTCCAACCTAATTAAGCTTCTGCAGGTGTATGGAGACAAAGGAGATGCCAATGGGAAGGGGGATATTAACGAGCTGAAATCGGAAGACATCTTGGCCCTTCTTGGTTTGTTCCGTTTATACATTTAATTTTATATTCATCAGTTTCAATTTTAATATAACTTTGTTTTAAAAAAATTGTTTATTGTCTCGTAGGTTAATGGGAATCCGGCGATACACTGGTGTATTTCAATTACGCGCCGCATCTTTCACATTGACTTCTATCACATTTTTATTTTGTCCGTTAAAAGGAAAATAAAATGTCAAATATGTATGCCAATAAATTGTATGCCTTCCCATCGTTTCATTATAGCAAAATGCAGTGACTCACAATTATAAAGCAACGGCATATTTGTTTGTCAAACACATTTAATGACCAGGACCACATGTACTTATTTAGTTATAGCCAATTATAAATGCGGACATTAGTGAGTTGTACCTTTTTTCTGTCACGTTGTCGCATTCAGAAAGATATTGATTCATTAGTGGTAAAATTGTGGAATTTTATCTCTATCACTAAAAGACCAGCAGCAGCATGAACTATAGATAATTTTGGAAAAGTTAATTAAGAGCAAAATGTTGACTGACCAATTTCATAATGACAATATAGCGTGATATCGCGTAACCAGACGGCATATATGGAAAACAATGATTAGGTGATAATCGTGAGAACAATCCACATGAACATTTAGACTCAAGTTACGGTTAAGGATTAACAGGTCGTCACACGTCATATCTCAAAGCCAAAGTATTTCCATGACCACGGTAACATAACTTACATGAAATTGCTATATTAGTTACCTGCATCTATGGACTAACATGATACTTTCTACATACACCGAGAAGAGCCAGGTGTACACAATACTATAATTTCTTTGGTTTTCAGTTTACGTCCATTTTAAATCCATCATCAGAATTCATTATCAAATGCACTTTATGACTATACCAATAATTGATTTGATTTGATATACAGGAAACATTTGCTAATCACAATGTTAGGAATAATCAATTCAATACTTTATTTAACATTTACTTATAATAAATGGTATACCTAGTAAGTTACAGATATATATATTAGCCGTTTTCATCCAATTAAATCAAATTTGCATTTATAAAATTACCAATGATTGAAGTTCTGTAAATAATAGACTAATCATAAATCCATTATGTATATTGATGCCCAATTACAAATTTATTGTTCCTGTGTAATTCCTGTGTTCCTGTAATAAAATTCTATGATAAAAAATCGTTAGCGGCCATTAATACGTCAACCGTCATGTCTAACTCCTTCTCCAAATAATTAACTTTCAAATCCCTATCGATATACCCAACACTTCCTGCAGGAAACGCCAACGGCTTTAAGCTCCGCAGCGTTCTTACCATAAATTTGCGTTCATATGATTGCATCGTAGCCACTTGTTGCTTCCATTTGCTCGTGGTATAAATGGAATGGTCATTAATAAAACAAAATATGTTTATTCCTGCAACTAACAGGCCTAAGACGACGCATCCCATTATACCACATGACAGTGCTATAATTGTATTTTGTAGCACAACCAAGGCAACTTCCATCATTGCAAATGAAAAACAAATAACAATCCCGGCTACCGTAAATACAACTGCTACCCCTACACTTTCGCAGTCGAACATAATGTTTCTGTCAATACTCATCTGTCTGTAAATGGCCACACCCGATGAGTCAACCAATCGGGATGCCAAAACTAGCAAAGTCTTTTCCAAACAATTACCTGACGTGAATAAAAATACAGCATACGTTCTTACACCCAACATTATAACTTGAAAAATTATTTGTAAAGCGAATGCTCCCAATAATTTTGCAATTACATGAATGATCCAGGGAATTGTGCATTGTGAGTTGGTAAAGTAAATTAACACTTTTGATTCAAATGTAATCGCCAAAACAGATCCAGGATCCCAATTTTGAAAACTAGCTACCGCTCCAGCAGCGATAGGAGAAAGAGTGGAGCCCACACATACGCCAACTACTATTTTGTCAATAAAATCTAAAAAAAACAATTAAATATTTTTTAAACAAATAAGAACTATATGTCAACATATCGTGGAAACTATGACAAAAAGTATTTTACCTAAGTGACCGGCATTGATATTTTCTCGCGGCGCCAACATTTGTGCAAGCTCGTATCGCCACTTTGTCGTAGATAGATATTGTTGACCAGAAAACAAAATTACAAAGTCTACTATAATTGAGGCAGACGTGATTTGAATTAGAATAGAAGAAAATATGATGTGCTCTTTTGCAAACAATTCTCCATTATACAGAACGGCGCAGAAAAGTGCCGTTAGAAAAAATACTTGCAATAGCTGCTTTAATGCAATAGATATGATTAGAAATCGATTAGTTTTCTTTCCAAAGGCATTTGGGTTGTTCTTCTCAGTGGTTATCCAGCGGGACAATTCCGCAGACCAACGTTGAGGAAATGAGGGAAGAATCAGGTCGTTTATTTGTTGGTTTATCTGAAACGCTTTGAATGTTAATTGGGAAGGCATTGTAACATTAAAATTTGTTCAAGATGGTTTCTTCTTGACAGATGGAATGAATGTGATATACTAACAACGCAAAGGAACAATGTAAAATGATGTGGCTTTCGTAAATTCTACTTTGGCTTCCACGCTGAATGTCATACTAACATAAATTTGAGATAATTGTTTGGTATTTTTTACAGAGTCCTATTTCTTTTTTTTAATATTACAGAAGGACATTGCAAATTGGAGTTGGCAAATACATTGCCTCCAATAATAGGCATATTACGATTCAGATATTTCATAATTACTCGAATCTGTAACATTGTAATGAACTATTGTTTTTTATAATGCGGTACTTTATTCTATAAAGAGTACTTCAAAAACTGTAAATGTTTATTAAAGTAAGCAGTGTAGTTTTGATTCATTTTCCTGTGTTTTGTGAGCAGAAAGTATACAACATACAAAACATTACCAGAGTAATTTCAAAATACTAGTAGATTATTTAATTTTATACCGTTTGTGTTCCTTATTTCTACCTAAATGTTTGGTTTCTCCAAATATGAGATTTTGCTAAATTGTAAAATCAGATCACTATTAGTATTTAACTGATGAATTAGTATTTCGTTTGACAATATATAATGAAGATACTGTTTTACGTTAGTTATTCCAATTATTTTAATATTCGTAATCATCAATACTGTTTTCATATTTTCTACATATATCGTCTGTCTTGCATCTAGATCCATGCAGATAGACTACAACTATAAAGTATCAATAAAGCAAATTATGCTCGATAATATGACACAAATGCTTTCATAGATTCAATCATACAATTATTTTAATAATCATAATCATCGATACAGATTACTCATTATCTACATTAATGTATGTGTCACCTAAATACACGTAGATAGACTATAACTGTGAAAAGTAATACAAATGGGAGAAACATGTAAAACTAGAATGAAATGACCGTTTCTGTTATACGGTAATAAAGTTTTAGATAACATATCTCAACGTTATTCGGATCACATAGTGTATTGATGCTTTAATATTTTAATATTTTTCATTTTCCCTTTACTTGTTGTTTACTTAAAATCCGGGAAGACTTTGTTGTTTTACTTTTAAATTTCCCAGTTCATTTATAACTAATTATTTTAAAAATTGCAGCATTAACTCTACTGTCCAAGGAAGGTAATTTCTGAAATTTGTTGATCCTACGGACAATTTAAAATCTTGCAAAAAATACATACATTGGAAAGTTTTAACAAGGACAAGACTGGTGACATTATTTTGTAAATTGTAGAATTATGACCGCTGCTTTTTAAAAAGGCATTATACAACTAGGACGCTTATGCTTTCACAGATAAAAAATATATTTTAAAGTAAGGTCTACAGCAATTTACTTATACTGAAATATGGACAAATGCAAAATTATGGAGCACATACCACACCTGAACAGGGTTGTTATAAAGACTCTGTTTTAAGTTTTACATGGGAAATACTTATTTATTAATTTTTTATACATTATAAATGCTACATTTATTTCCTGCCACCCAACTTACAGAATAAACAATGATCTTCGTTATAAGGAAGGCACGATACAACGAAATGCATTTTAAAATATATTAGTCTAACAATCTTATAATATTTGCCGAACATGGTGTATTTTCTTTTTATTGCAATCAAAGGTTTCAAAGCTATCCTGGCACGAGAGAAATTTGCCTTGTAAATATTCCGACACGTTGCACAATATTCTTGGCGATTACTACTTTTCGTATAAAATGCGAAATTTTCGTGAATAATAAGGAAAAAGTAAATAATTTTAAATTACATTTTTGTATTCAGGTACTTCAGAAGTACTTCATGTACTTGTATCTACTTTTGCACTACCTGATTATAAACTGTGACACTCTACATATATTTACATATCTTATTATATATCTACTTCAGGTATTACATCAGGTATAATGCTTTTCTTATGAATTTTATGAATTTAGGGCTTTTGAATACACTTACACATATATTGTGTACATATACATCATGTGTATTTACATAGATCTTATGCAGAGGTTACTGTAAAGTTAGACACTGAAACTTAAATAAACTAACACGCTAAGATTAATATTTATCGTATGGGTTCTACAATACACATTTCGCCGTTTCTAGGCACTTTGAGTTCCCAAGATTATAAATTATGCCTAGTTTTGGTACTTAATTGTTTTAATTAATCGATGACGACACATTTTAATGTTTCCAAACTTTATTACATCAGAATATTTTAATACGGTTTGAATGCCGACTTGATGAAGAAAGTCGGTTCAGAAATAAAAATTCCTGTAGCTGAACAGCGAGTAGTGCCAGCTACGTATGAATATAATGTTGAGATAATAATTATATAAGACAACTACACTAATTATATATATAAGCCTACTGAAACCAAACAAAAATTAGTAGATGGAATGTCGCCACATGAAAAATTGCAGCGAATACAAACTGTTGTGTTTTGAGGTGACTGATAGATGTATGGTAGTGAGGTGAGACAATAACTACTAATTAGCACACGGGTAATTTGCCTGGCTATCAGTAATGAATTTATTTTAAATAATAATGAAATGTACAATAATGTGTGAAGAAGAATAGAGGTGTGATATCTTCAGACCAGCAACATATGTAAAACTAGATCTGGCTATCTTGGCTTCTCCAGGATAGCTCATGGTAGCGTATCGCATGGCTGGCATGACATTATCTTTATATATAAGCCATTGGTGTCGTTGAAGGTGTGAAGTGGTGATCTGGGGCAATCAAATACACCACACAAAATATACAGTATTTTAGTTTTTACTAGCAAAAGTATGAGCGGTATTAGATTTTGCACATGTCGGAATGAAATTGAACAGCAATGAACAATGCTAAAATGCTTAAATGATTTTTTTTAAATAATGTAGATGATCAAAAAGTTATCTACAATTGTAGGTCCTACAATGTTATAAATTACTGCAGGAAGTCTCACTTTTAATACAGAGAACATGAACATCACAAAGCAACAAATTAATATTTGGTTGCCAGAATTGAAGGACTTAAAAAAGTGCTAGTCAAACCAACCACTGCGTGAAAGTGGGGAAGTTTGCGATTTGCCATTGTAACACACCACTTTTGCTGGTATGTCCCAACGTGCCCCATACCACAGCGGTAGCGGCAAACACATAGACTGCATGGGAATCAATAGCACCAACCAGCTATTCACCAAAAGTGTTCAACGGCCATTCTGACCGACCAGAGAAACGAGAGTAGAAGGCAGACAGCAACGAGCTTGATCCCACTCGCATTCTCATTCTGACAGAACATTACAAGCAATCATTCATTCTTGTAATTAATAAAAGTAGACATTGCAATAAACGCTAATTGTAATTAAACTAAACTTGTGCGTTACCGAACCTGATAGTTATTACATTTCATAACATTACACCACTCAAAAACGTTTCACCAAGCTAACCCAGAATTTTCTACTAATTGATAAACACCAACGGTTTAAAGGCGCAAAACCAATATATATATCACAAAAATTGTAAAAATTGGCTACACATTAATTTGCCTTCATAGAATTTCTGACGACATCTCGTCATAATAGTTTTTGCATACGTTTAGCAACAATTGACAAGTTTCGCCTTACTGTGAGAGCCATTAGGTCACTTTCAATCACTGGCCTTTCATTTATTTGCCTAAATTCTTTTAAAGTGTGTATATTCATTTGGGTACAGCTGATGAAACAATAAATGTTAGCAATTAAATGTTGACATGATACAAGAATGAAGTTTTTGGTATATTTCATCAACTAACGTATTATGTATGTTAGCACAGGTAACTGGGGAAAACGTTTATTTCATAAGCAATTATTTAATAAGAGTATATTATATGTAAGTAATTGATTTAAGCAATTGGAGACTTATATGTGTATTTTGTACATAAAATTAATTAACCTAGAAAATTGTTAAACTATAACTAATTTACATTTAAATATAAGTAAAAACAAATATAAGTGAGTTCATTACCGCTATATACGCTATGTAGAACTAACATACGAGTATATGATACGACAACAAAGACTGAGAACATTAAAGACTATTTATCTACATTAAAGTTGTTTTGCAGAAGAAAGCAATTATATAGTTGACAACATTTATAGTGCAATCAAAATTTATGAAATAAATTCGTTTATGGCTACCATGATGTTAACTGTATTATCTAGCTCCTTTGAAAAATAGTTAACTTTCAGCTCTTTATTTACGTATCCCACCGTTCCTGCTGGAAACGCCAGTGGTCTCAAACTTCGGAGAGTTCTTACCATAACTCTGCTTTCATGCAAGCGCATTCCTGCAAGGTGATTTTTCCAATTACACACGGTATGAATTGAGTAGTCACTAATAGAACAAAATATGTTGAGCCCTACAACTGCCAGACATAAAACCAGACATCCCACAGTCCCGAAGGCAAATGCGATAATTGGACGTTTTAGTATTACAACTGCTATTTCCATTACTGCAAAGAATGCACTAAGGACGATCCCACCAATTGTAAGGGCAGCTGCTATAGTCACACTTTCGCAGAAGAACATCACATTTCTGTCGATACTCATTTCTCTGTAATTGAGTATGGCGGACAGGTCCACAAGTCGCGCAGACAAACATTGCAACATAATTTCTAGACAATTACCGGACGTCAATAGAAATATAAAATAAGTCCTAATGCCAACCACCAGCATCTGAGTAATTACTTGCAGCAACAAAGTCCGGAATAGTAGTGCAATTACGCTGGTGCTCCATGAAAAATTGTATTGGAGGTTAGGAAAGTACTCGAATACAATTTTTTCAAGACCAACTAACAAAATGTAGAATAGGTCGCAATTTTTTATAATTGAAATGGTTGTGGCAACGACGGGCAGAATGGTGGTTCCAACAAAAACCACAATACATGTTTTGTCAATGAAATCTATAATTGGTTAAGTTTTAGAAATCATTATGCCAGTATTAACATTGTTTCATGAATATTATAAAATATTAAATTTTTTACCAAAGCGTCTCGCATTGATATTTCCATTTCGTTGGTGGGACAACATATGTGCAAGCTCATATCTCCATTTGGTGGTTGCTAGAAATTGTTGTCCCCATATCAAAATGACACCATCAATCATAATGGATGCACCAATTGTATTAAATAGCAGAGCAGAAAGTACTATGTGTTCTATAGTAAACAATTCACCCCTATACCGAACAGTCAGATACAATGCCGCTGCAACGAGGTTTATCAGCGCGTGCTTCAATGCAATTGATTTAAATAGAACGCGTCGACAATTGTTCCCAAAGACGTCAGGATTCTCGTCAGAGGAAACCCAGCGGGACAATTCAACGGACCAACGTTGGGGAAAAGAAGGGTCGACAAAGTCGTTGACTCGTTGGTGGAGCTCAAATATTTTAAACGTGAGTTGGGAGGGCATTTTATCGGGAACCCTGCAGATTTCCTTGAAGGATTATTCTTAAGAGTATTTAGTAGGAAAGCTGTAGGAATGAAAAGGATATTTGAAATTTAAGTGTTTATTGAAGTTCTTCCCAGCGGACTACCAAATTATTATTGAAACTACGACGAGATTTTACGGTCAAATTTGCTAATAAAATGTTTTCCTCACGGTTGGTTACGTGGAAAGTTATTAAAAAGTCAATTAAAAGTGTAAATACATACTTCATAGGAAATTGTATTGTGCGTATAGGAGTATTTCCGTCTACTTCGTTCTACAAACTCAAAATAATTAATTTTACATGTTGAAAAGAATAAAAATTATATTATTTGCTTTATATACAATTTTTTGTTGGATGATAAATTACGCGCTTTAATTAATTAGAGAACTATGTTCAAAGTAGATTTTGGAATATGTTCATGAAATGGGTTTAGAGTTTTAAAATAAATTTCTTGTCCAGGAACTTACCCGACAAATGTAGTTGTTTGCCAGTAATCTATTTTGCTTGTCAAAACGTCATAAATTATGCACTAAACACAAATTGTAAACTAGCAAACAAAATAGAATTTCGTCTGCTTTTATTGGATTTTAACACAAGTTTCCGGGTTGGTACATATATCATTCCAAGGTTTTATGTATATCAATACTTGAGCACAGTCCAATAAATACATAGCTATAAAATCTAATGGAATGAAAAGTAAATGTAAAAATATAAAAATAATCATATGCTCCATCCGTGTACATAAATAATAACATTTTGGTCGTGTTGTTATGTCGAGTTGTTCAATCGGAATAAGGAAACAACAAACCAACAATTTGTTTTTAATTTTCTCTGCTCTAAAAAAAGGAAGAGAAAAATTGAATTTTCAATCCGCCTATACACACGCAGTCCTTAAAAATAATGTTTATTAAACCTTTTGCATTTCGTGCAAAAATAACTATTTGTTGTAAACAGTAACTACGTTTGTCATGTTAATTTTTAGCACATTCTGAAAGTACATCTTGCCGAGCTGATGTTTATTATTTGTGATGTACCATCATTTTGAAAGCGCAAAAAAATTCTTTAAAACCATTTTAACTACGTATTTTGTAATTGTTTTAATTCATATATGTACGGAATATTTGTAGGATTTCGAAAAATGGGAAAATATGTTTGGCGTTTTAATACATTATTTCATATAAAAGATTTTGTCTTTTTAACGATTCATAGAACCTATCAATAATTTTTGATGAATGTATGCTTCTAACATTAAACCTTTAACGTATTTTATCATATTAACATAATAAAGTTGTAAAAGGTACAGCATTTAAGCAGTAATAGTGGATGTAGAATTAGGTGTTAAGTTAGAGCCGTCAATAATTTTTATTTATTAATGAAATACGTAACAACTATGAAATAGTTGAATTATTAATCATTCTGCCCAAATAAAAATAGACTATCTCTAATAGATATAACAAGCATTGCACATCTACAGAATAAATGCTTTCCATCGACATAATAGTCAGTATCCTACAGCTAATTGGAGTTGCGTATATAATAGACCCACCATACATTCATTATATCAACGTTCAATCACAATGTCATTGTTTCTGTATAAACAAAATTCTATGATAAAAAGTCGTTAGCGGCCATCAATATGTCAACCGTCATGTCTAGCTCCTTCTCGAAATAATTAACTTTCAACTCCCTGTTGATATATCCAACATTTCCCGCCGGAAACGCCAAAGGCCTTAGGCTTCTCAGAATCCTTACCATAAATTTCCGTTCATATGATTTCATCGTGGCAACTTGTTCCTTCCATCTTCTCACAGTGTATATGGAGTGATCATTAATAAAACAAAATATGTTTATCCCCACAACTAATATAGATAAGACAATACACCCTATTGCACCACATGAGAGTGCTATAATTGGACTTTTTAGCACCACCAAAGCAACCTCCGTCATTGCAAATGAAAAACAAATAACAATCCCAGCTAATGTAAATGCAACTGCCACCGCCAAACTTTCGCAGCGGAACATAATATTTCGGTCAATACTCATTTGTCTGTAAATGCCCACTCCCGACGAGTCAACCAATCGAGCCGACAAAACTAGCAAAATCTTTTCCATACAATTACCTGACGTCAATAAAAATATAACATAGGTTCTTACAACAATCATTATTGCTTGAAAAATTATTTGCAACGTGAAGGCCCCCAATACTTTTGCAATTATATAAATGATCCAAGGAATTGTGCATTGTGAGTTGGTAAAGTAAATTAACACTTTTGATTCAAATGTAATCGCCAAAAC
>JAHZNE010002757.1:0-10298 GCA_027744055.1 Callyntrura sp. NNG-2020 | reverse complement strand
GTAAAACTTCGTCCCAGTAATTTTTATTTTTCAAAAGTACTAGGACACCTCATGGTTTCATATTGAGTCGTTATGTGAACCCATCTTGGGTATACAGTATTATATTTGTATAGATATGCATATATGTATGAGAAATTCGTTTAATTGTGTTCCTATGTGAATTAAACGATCTTGGGGTAAATGTCCAAAACACCCCAGCCGTAATTTTCATTCTCAAAAAGTGCGCTACCGAAATGAAACATGTACAAGTACAAGTAACACTAGGACAAACTTATCCGTTCTTAAATTTTATGAAAAGGTGTCATATTTTAAATTAATTCGTTCAACTAACGTCCTTGAAAATTACAATGAGGAGATAACAAAGCATGAGTTGTTTAGTGGTTTTCCTGTATGAAGATTTTGAATTGTTAAATGCTCATAAAAATTGTACATACATTACTTATTGGTAGTACATAACACAACTTTCACTAACGTAAATACGTACATTATTAAAATTTATTTAAAAAAATACAGGGAGCTGCGCTATCGCTGGACTACATAGCATAGGTGATTAAAATGTATAAATGGTATACATTTAAACCTAAACAGTAAATATATGCATTTTACGTTTCGTGTATTTGAGTTCGCATTTCCCAACTGCCTAAATGAAATTTATTCCACGTAAATGCCATCACAGCAGCATCATAAGAATCTGCCAATCTCTTTAATTATAACGCCAATGGTTTGATTCTGGTTATATGGCTTTGGGCGTGAGAGAAATTTTGGTGATTTACAATACACTGCATTTTCATTATTCTTGGGTTTCCGTGATTTGTGAATAGCAATGCTTGGAATGGCCGTACGTATAGGCAATACATATTTCATTGTAATGGAAAACTCTTCCTGGGATCATTACCACCTTCCAATAATACAATTACAGTGATGGATAATAGACCTTCCCATTTCCGACGAAACGACCCTTTCCCTTTTTGTTAACTTCCCCGTTCCTGCTGCCTATTCCCACCTATTCTATTTTACAGCATTCCGCAGTCACTGCAGTCCATAAAAATGGGAGGGGTGCAGAGAAAATTGGAACAACCACAAAAACTCACATAATAAGGTACTGTCAGTCTGAATATAAATCTTGACAAGGTATCGAGAGGTGAGCAACTTTAACGTTTTCTGGGCTTAGAGAAAACATTATTTATTGGAGAAAATAAATGATTGGGGTGGGTTCCTCATCATTGATGATAATGTGTGGTAACACTGCAAATACTAGTGTGTGCTTGCAAAATATTCCCTACCACGTTCTCTTCACTTTATCCTAGAACAAAGCCTTACTTTAACAAATTTTCCTACAGCGTGTGTAGCTATACTGCACTACTTGTCAGCAGGAAGCGAACCAAAGGGAAAATGTCCCCCGAAGAAAGTCAAGTGGTGAAAGTGAAAGCCAATCCATCAATCCTTCTCTACCGTTTCAGTTGTAGTTTGGAGTCCATAGACGTATTCCTTAAAGAAACGAACGAGTTGGTAGTGGTGTGTGGGTCCAAAGAGCAGAAAGCGAACAAGTACCATCAACCATCAGAAAGGGAGAGAGAGAGAGAGAACGCGAGGTCAATAAAAATTGTCCAGTCTTTTCCTCTGACTTTGTTCCATTCTATCCATGTCTTCTATTTCCCATTAACTATAATAGCATTACTACTTTCAACTTCATTCCACACACATTCTCTCTCCACCTCTTCCTCTGTCTTGCAAAGACACTACATTTTTTACCATGTTCATTGTCATCATCACCATCAAATTCGACTCAAGAGACGATCAGTTTATCTATTTTTGTACTGTGTTGGTTCAATGAAACAGTCTAGTCCAGATATGTTCAACATAATAAACTTCGGGAGCTTGTCTATCCTTGTGTATAACAATTACATAGACTTCATAAGGAAAGGGAAAAGCGAGCCAAAGCCAGTAAGCATGTCGTCGGCGGAGAAAGTCCAGTCAGAAATTCTAATGCAAAGTCATGTTACAACAATAATAGGTCTAACCATGCATACTTCCTCTGGGTTTCCTTTCCCCTTGCCCCGGCCGGATATCTTCTCGGCCTGTCTATTCATTCGCTTCCAATGAAGAACGCGAACACGATAATGATCAGGAACATCCTTTCTTCCCCTTCATTCATTCACTTTGCTCCGCAAAGCGTAAAAATCCTAGAGGGAAATGGAGGAGGGAAGGAGAGGAAAAAATCTGACAATGGAATACACTGTTCTAGTTTCAGACCAAGTAAAGGTATTAATGTAATTAGTGGGCGGGCTCTCCCCCTTTCTCTCACTGTCTCTCTCTTCTTCACAATCGCAATTCTTTTGAAAGGTCAGCTGAACAGCCGTGTATATGTACCAGTAAAAACAGAAGCCCCCGCTGACTTTTGTTCCAATGTATGTGGTCAACCGATACCATTTGGTTACAGCAATTTTTTTGCTGACGAACCGCTGCTGATCTCTGGGAAAAAAATAATTACTAAGAAAGCTTCCTGCTGCTTTCATTCCAGTGTCCTCCACGATGTATATACATGTAGGTTTGTAATACATAGCCCCTACTTTTTATATTTCCTTCCAATTCATTGGAATGTCAATGCACGATACTATTATGATGACAATGAGGCAAAGAAATACAAAAGCGCTTGATTATTTTTTGTGCAGTTTGCACTTTCATTGTGTACAGGGGTAAGTCCAGCCCAGAATGATGTCATCAAAGGGAGCAGTAAACGAAGAAGTTGGTTTTTATATTCATGAACGTGCCCACGTATCAATGTATCATTGCGTGTCTGTCTGTGGACTTGACTTGTACCATAATCTTTGGGAAAGGGAGAGGAAGACAAGCAGGACAAATACAAATAAAAAAGAGGAAGACGAGTGAGCTGAGCTGAGAAGAAAACAGACGCTATTTTGCTGTTACCCAAGTCAGTAGTGATTTTGGAGCGTTCCAGAGCAAGTCAACTTAACTCACTCCCAGTCAGCCAGCAGAGCAGCGCTTTTCTTTGCGTTAGTGTTAGTTGGTGTGCATGCTTTCAGAAAAGTCGATCAGCGAGGGTGAATGAGAAAATGTTACGGAATCTTACTCATGTTGCTCCACTTCCTGTTTCTCTTGTGGTTTAGTTTAACTTACTACTGCTGCTAGTACTTTTTACGCCAACACCATAGATATACAGAACACACACGGACACACACGCTCGAATCGCAAGGAAGAAGTACAGGAATCTGCTTGATAATCGTTTGTAGTCGCACGTAACATAAAAGAGAGCACCATGTGGTACACTTTCTCTGGGAAGCTTTTACGAAAGTGGACTACTACAACCACACCGACGACACTACTATCCTCATGATTAAGATTTTTTTCTCGGAATGATGATGAGGACGGAGGAAGTAAAGTAACAAGAACTCGCAAAGGTTGGCTCAGTGTCTTGTCGACTGTCTTTGGGTTTGGGCTCTCCACAGCCGAATAATCGATGACACTTCTGGCGACAGTATCTATTTTCCCTGTAATTTACTTAGAGTATAGTCTACCTTTGTACTGTGCTCGTGCTCTACTTGTACACGAGTAAATTATTAATCATTTCCCAGTGTCTGGGTGCACGCCACCCCCGAAAATTGAACCACGTGCTTCGATATTTCCTTAACAAACGACAGTTGTGTGTACGTAATTACGGATGCATACAGTGTGACTGACTGTGTGTGAACCAACAACGAGACCGAGACTGTGTGAATCTGATATAGGCATACGCATAATTTAGTAGTATTTTGTTGATGGGTGCAATTTTTGTAACTGAGTCCCTTTGAAGTTTCATTCTCATTCTTTGGGGTTTTTTTCTCTCTACAAACCAGTTTACTTTCATCTGATCCAATCAAATGAATGACATGTGCGTATAGGGGGTTTTAAAGGATAATGAGGTGAGATGAGAGTATAAAAATATGAAGGAAAAGCGAGAGGGGAAAGTAAAAAAAGAAACGCTTTTATCCTTTCAAATTCTCTTTGATTATTTGTTAGTACAAGCGGAGATTTCTTTCTTTCTCCCGTCAAAGAAACTGAAGATCGGTTACCGCTTTTGTAGAGACGTACATACATACAGATTTGTATGCTGATTATTCCGATCAATCTGTTGGCGTGTAAAAAGTCCGCATGTAGCGTAAAGTGGAGATGATTATGTGAAGTGGTGTACTGTGTGTAGTGAGAATCCGCTGAAGTAAAAGTGATGATGAGCACAAGGAGAGAAAAAAGAGAGTAAATGACTGCTGGAATGTTAAAGTTACAGCAATCACTGTGTCGTAATAATACGATCATGTCGATTTCACCGTAATATCACATTCTTTGTTGCTCTTGTCACACTTCTTTGTTCCCCTTCCATGAATGAAAGCGTGTGTTAGTTTTTTAGAGGATAAACGAAAAGCGTGATAAATAATGGCATATCCTGGATTGGCGCATGAGGATCACAAATGTAAGTACTTTTTACTTTGCAATGCTGCCTGCTCTATTATTTTCCATTTACTCTCCGTCGTCGCTGGTTTGTAGATTGTATCATGTTTGAGCGCTGCGGTTTGTTTCATTTCAGTTGTGGGTCTTTGTTTGCTTTTCATTAAGCATAAAAAATGGCGGGGAATGATATCATATAAATGGGTGGCCTGTTAGAAAAATGTTTATTTTTAATTATCTATTTTGTCAAGATACACACGCCAGCGGTTGATCATGTGGAAATTAAAATACACACACGTCGGTGAGCATATTTTTG
Source organism: Callyntrura sp. NNG-2020 (assembly GCA_027744055.1). Lineage (NCBI taxonomy): Eukaryota > Metazoa > Arthropoda > Collembola > Entomobryomorpha > Paronellidae > Callyntrura > Callyntrura sp. NNG-2020. The sequence goes on along the minus strand of JAHZNE010002757.1, from coordinate 5,542 downwards.
CTTTTATTGATTTTCTGGTACATTCGTATCGTAATAATTAATTGCAAACAAACGAGATACGCGAGCAGTAAAAAAAGAATAAAAAACATGGAGGGAAATCACATGTGCAAACATTTTCAGAAGAATCGTTTACTATCTCTCTGCACGCTGTCAATACTTGTCGGGCATATTGTCAAGAAGTGTGGTTGTCAAAACAAAAGAAATCAGGCCACCGTCGTTTAATGGTTAATTATATACCAGCTGTAAATGTTATACGGTTGGGATTATTTCTAGTGAATGGGGAAGTTGGTTTTTGTGTTGAACCACTTTTCTAGTTTAGTGTTGCTGCATGAAATCGTATAGCATGTGCAACACAACAGCGTTTCGTATCTTGACTTCAGGGGAATATATATATGGTGCGTATTTCTTTGACATCTTGATGTACTCCCTGAGGAGAGAGGGGGAACATAATATTTAGAGTAAACAGAAGTCCATCATCAATCATTACCGTTTAATGTTAGGCTTTAGAGTAAACAACCAAGAAACAAAGCTGTACATCATAGTTCCCTCCGTGCACAATATCATGGTAGAATCAGTGATGATGATGATGATGACGATATCTCTCGACGAGAAAAACGAGGATATCGTCTTACTCAAGTTATAGTTATATGGAGGGAATGTTGTGTGGGGAAACTATATCTACAAAAAAGGATGAAAGGTAAAATTGACGAAAGAGGGGAAAGTCAATCAAATCTGTAGCGAGAGAGAGAAAGAGAGAGAGAGAGAGAGTTTCTCTCTCAAAATTGTCTTGTCTTGTGTCTTTCGTCATATACGCCAGCAGAGAAGAAGAAAACCAATGAGTGTTTGTTTAAGTTCAGTAAGTACACATTTTGCATGAAATAATGATGAGTCATCGTAATGGATTTACTTACCGTTACTCTAAAGTTAAATGGGCAGTTGAAGACAAGACGACAGTTGAGTGCCGTGCGGAAAGACAAGAGCCTGCAGGATTCAAGTTGATACTTTTCATATTACCAATTTTTTTACAAATGTATTGAGTAACCATCTATTTTTCTTCATCAAACCCGCCGCAGTTGCGTCGCGGATTCTATGATTATCATCACGTGGGAAGATGAAATATGACATTACGATGACGTATGCCGTAGTTTCTTTAAAGTCTCTTTTTTTAAGTGTACTTGAACTGGAATGTTGACAGAACATTCCTTTTTATGTGGAGGTGCGTTTTTAAGTCGAATAAAAAAATTAAGTATCAGCACATATCTGGTCTAGTAGAAAGGAAAAATGTGTAAAGAAAATCTATTAATGATCTCGACTACAACTAAATATTCGCGCAAAAAACAAAGCAAGATCGATTCTTCCTGTACTTGAGCGAGAAATGTATTTGTACTTTTTGAAAACTTGCAACAAAAATGTCAGGGTTCGTGTTCGTGTAGGTATATTTGGCAAATACTTGGTTCCCGTCTAAAATAGACTGCACATCGATAGTGTACCATACCTAAAGGATACGACAGCTCAATGGATAAATAACTGTTTTAGTCACGAGCTGTAAGGTGAATAGGTGAAGGCAGATGGAAACACGCGTCGTACCTTTTATTGTCGCACGTTTATCTATAATTATTCCTCCGAACACGGCACAATAGAGACTGGCACCACCGCTGCTTGGGTAATAAAGCTCGCACACACTAAATCACTCATCATTCATCACTTGCCTAGGAAAATGGGTTCGGTAACCAGGATGAAATGCATAGGATATGTGGTGGAGATATAAAGAGAAATGAAATGAACTGCATCATCATCCTCATTGGTTGCATCATAAACAAAATAATGTATAACATGCCTTCTCATTTCCTATCGGGAGTAAATATGACGCTCAGAATATGTGTAAACGCGAAGTACTGAATTACAGAGTCATCGTATCACATATCACCCTATCCGTTGCCGTAGTATGTACGTATCCCCAACAATCTAGATGATTGATGGGAAATTTAACTTGGCATCTGTTCCTTAATTGCTGTCAGTTGATGCCGTTGTATTTGGCGTTACTTGCCACTAGCACAGTTGTGCAAAAATATGTGTACTACGCGATGATAATGCCTTGCATCCCCTCTGCCATATCATCTTCTTCTTACGCCATCATTCTCTGATCGTCATCTGCAAACCGTAAAAACAAGCTTCTTGAGCTGAGATCTATGCTAGCGCTTTGATGCTTGTTCGAGAAGAGTTCATTTTCTTCATCTCTCTAAGAGCATTTTTGTGGTTTCCCGTCTTAAAAGATCACCACCGCAATACTACTTCTCTACTACTGCTGCTGCTGCTGGTGCTGTGCTGTTGTTGCTTAAAGAAAAAAGTTGTAAGACAGCAGAAAGAGAATTCTTACATCAAAAACAACTTCCATTACTTCATCCAACACCACTACCGTCATATCAACATCAAAACTGCTATTCTGGAATTTTACTGTTTCTGCCATAATGCCATTCTCGTGATGCCGAAGCTGTTACTGTGGCTGATGACGATGATTGTGGTTCATCATCAAGGCATCGTCGTCATCACGAGTCTCTTCTGGTCCTCTGGTCTCTCTTCCTCTTGCTGGTGGTGTTTTCATTTTCAAACGATGGCTCTTGTACGTAGATATTTTGTAGAAAGGCTGCATTTTGTGTTGAGCTATGAAAGAAATTTTCACAAGAGAGATGCAAATTGTTGTAAATCACTCTATTCTTCATTCGTTGTGCTCTTCAACCTCTCTTGATCTAGTGACGCTACCATGCTGCAGGGAGGCATGAATGCATAAAATGTCTTTTTAAATGCCGTCTACTTTCATCATTTCATTCGAGATCCCATTTCATTTTTTTAGGAGAAGAGAATATACCCCCTTGTACATTTAACATCAGGACATGTCACGTTGTATTTTAGGACAGAGTGACAGGTTCTTGAAGTGATTTTTTTTGAAAACAAACGCATTAGTATACTGCATGGCCAAGAGTAATTTGCAGTGATACCGGAAGGATTTCAGGATTTCAAATTCCACGTGTCACCGCTATCACCAATGATGGTAGATTTTATGGGTTTATCGTGGTGACGGAATGCATCTCAACGGTAGCAAAAATTAGATCTTTCATGTTTTTCTCTTCCAAGTTGCACTCAGAAGCTTAAGACTCCCGACCTAAGGGGTAAATATATCCCGTGAACTTTCACGCTTAAATTGATATCTTGTCGATGTGTAAATTTGCTTTCGGGTGCCACTTTGAGATTGGAAACATGAAAAAATGGGCATATAAGATTAGGAAGATTTTTCATCTCGGCTGTTTGACGATAATGGTATAGTATAGGGATATTATCAACAGCGGCATAATTAACAACTTGAGAAGTTCAAAACGATTGAGAAAAAACATTGCATATTGACATTTTCCTAGTAATTTAGCATTCCAGTCTCATAAAATTGCAACTTCGTGACATTTTACATGTGCTCGTAAAACGATTTTGCAGTTCAAGTTGCAAGTTTGAAAATATCTTAAAATAAACCTTTCTTCGTGTATCTAAATCTTGTTTTTTTCTCAATAAGTTTTAACACTTTTTAGTGAAAGATGACGGCAACCCTGCACTAGCCAGGCTAGAGTGCCAGAAAAATGTTGAATGTGTCTTGTTGTTTGTTGTTTTGAATCATGTCTAGTGTCCATTTCATACACCAACACTTTTTTATTTAAAGAGGGCATGCAAAAACATGATCAATCTCACAACGAAAACACACGCGTCACACTAAAAGTTTTGTTATTTCATTTTTTTAGACCTTGGCAAAGATTACTGCACCGGATACGCGGATGTGTACGGCAAGTGGAATACCGGTTTCTACTGCCCACAGTATGGCTCCAAAACGGCCGTGTTCTGTTGTGGCACCGCCGTCTTCAAGTATTGCTGCACTAACCAAGAGCCCGTTGATCCAAATTCCTCATCATCTGGAGTGCTACTCGACGGAGACGATCCGAATTTTGATGGGAGCCCTCAAAATGGAGTATCATCAGCTGTCTTTGTTCGGTAAGTATTCTCCCTATCGCGCACTACCGCACCCCCACACATATCATGTAAAAAAGGCTGTTTTAATTAGTAGATTGCATATAGCAGTTGGTTTCCTTTTGGGACAAACGACGCAAGATAAATGGCTGGTGACAGCGGATTCGTTGTTAGTCTGCTGTAGGTAAAAACAAAATTACGTTTTTCACTCTTGCTTAAACACAGTCACGCTGGCTGTGAAATTTATTGTTTTCCTCAGCAAAGGCGTCTTTTATTTCTTCTATGTTGCGCATAAATGTCCATGCCAAGAAAGCCCAAGAAAATTAGAATTAGTAGGGGTTCGTGTGAAAGGCATCTAGCTGTAAAAAGTGTGTAGACGAGTGAGGTACACAGCGCGCAGTGTGTGCTTGGCTGCTGTTTTGGTATGTTAGCTTTTACTCACATATAAACTCTACACAGTTTTTTTTTGTACGAGATGCTTTCCTCTTCTGTGTCGTCATTCGTAGCAGCGGCCGTAGATTAATTAATTAGTTAATTACATTTCTTTACTCTGAAGACCAGTATCATATATCTCACCGTCGTCGGTTGGTGTTCCCTCCTGTTGATTCAGCAGGAAAGTAAGGAGTTCTCTGCTCTCACTCTTTGCAAAACTCGTTTAGAATCTCCTCCCCTTTCCCCTATAAATTCGTACAAAATTTGTGACTTTTTCGTCTGCTGGAAACTTAACGACATGGTATAATCAAAACTGAAAAAGGCACCACAGCGAAAAACTGGGGGATACAAAAGAAAATGTGATGATCAAACTAGATTCTAGCCAAATAACAGCAAATGAAGAAAAAAACTCGAGACTACTGTGAACGGCTGACGGAAGGAGGGGTTGGGTAATAAAACAATGACATATTTTCATTGTGCAATGATGTTGGAAAGACAACAAATCTTACAGGACGACTCTAAACTATAAGAATAATGCTACCCCAGTTGTCCAAGACCTCCCATGTGAAAACTTCCTTTTGTTTTGAGTAAATCCGTTTAAAGCTGAAAGGGGGAAAAGCGTGATGCTGTTATGGATGCTTTTTAATTAGATTTACAACGGTGGACAGAAAACTGTCTGGCCATGACATATGGACGTTGGTACATTTAATTTTCTTCAGAAATGAAGAACCTTCATAAAAACTATGTTTCCTGTTGCGGTTTCTCCTAGAATATGATTTATTTTATAAATAGCAGCTATATCATTATAAATATCACCATCCGCTTTATCCGGTATGTACCAACTTCTGTTTCAGCCGGTTCGAATTTCATTATTTTTAGAAGCTTCTCATTAAAATAAAAGCTTGGTAAAGAGGGGAATTTAAATGAAGACTTTTACTTTTATTAAAGCAATTAAATAAGGCGTGTCGAGCAGCTTAATGAAGATAGCTAACGACACTGGCACACAACAACAGGGAACACAAACGAAAAACCAAACGAAAAAAATAGATAAATTAGATTAGATTGCGCATATGAAAGTGCTTAATTACATCGTTCATGGCGCATT
>JAHZNE010002756.1:0-12070 GCA_027744055.1 Callyntrura sp. NNG-2020 | reverse complement strand
GGGTTAGCTCTCTGATCATGTAAATTTCACAGTCCATAGCACCATTTAGCTAGGGCTATGCTAACTTTTAATTTGCATCCCGATTTATGGCTAAAGGTTTAGAAAATATAGTACTTAAAAAGAGTTGTTTTTCGCCGACGATTTAATTGGTAAACTTTTTCATTACTGTCGTTTTAGAATAACGAAAACAAGTTTCAATGATTGCTTTCAGGTAATGATTACTCAAATATTTTGATCTTACCATCAAAAGTGTTTGTTTTAATATGCTCAATCCATTTGCGCCTATTACTAAATTATTACGAACACGTTACTGTTTAGTTGAATTTTTTCAACGAATGATAGATTTGTTGTCCCGTTAACTTGAACTGTTATAAGCATTTGTAATACTTCTGACGACGGTAATAGGGTATTCCGAAGTACAGCTCTAGGTAGTATGTAGTAGTAGGTAGCTCTAGTGGTGCTGCTACTACAATGAACATATTACGTCACATTAAAAGAATACCATTTAGTGAAGCCGCCTGGAAAGTATAAAGAGCTGAAAAGAATCACGGAGATTAGCAGAGCAAGTGTGCTGGCTGATTTACAGATGGAAGATGGATGCATCATTATTATTACACCGACTTTGCAGCGTTCAGCGGTTTTACTGTGTATCCTAAACCGGTAATTTTTTGTATTTTGTTTGTGGCCGGATCGGCAAATTTTGTCATATATGCAACATAACGACACATTATATTATGTAATAAATACAGTGAGGTGGGTGCAAGAACAAGCAATGTGTAGAGAAGTACTAGTATGTATCACTTATGAAAGTAGCTTCAACCTAACGACGAATATGCTACTATTATGTCCTGGCACTCTTTGATCAGAACAAAAAATAAATGTCTATTGGGATAACATTAGTACAAGTTTATTACTGATAAAATGAGTAGCACTTAAAACAAAATAACGAAATCGAGAATGTACAGTTATCATTAATACTTAAATTATGGAATAGTTCGCATCACTTACAAATTTTAACGAATATATTAAATTTAGTAATGTATTATTTTAAATATAAATTGGAAGTACTGATCGTAAGTTATGCAGCAAGCACAAAATCAACAAACAAGAACATTGTGTAACAAATCCAGCTTATCATTAAAGTTATTATGAAGCACAATTTAAATGTACGCAAACAAATATCTGAAAACTCCTACGAATATCAGCATACATATATCTCCCTTGTCAGATTTGAGGTTATAAAGTACTAATACATGCAGTGCAGGAGCCCTAATACGCTAATGTTTTCTAAATATTAAACTACTCAGTTTCCGCAACCCACTTACCTATTGCAACAACGATGTACATGAGTTTCCTGCAATTATTTCAGAAATTACATGTCAGTTAAATACTTGAAATGTTCACTTAACAGCCAATGTAACTATTGTTTATTACTGTTTTCTAAATATGAGTAAGATCATTATTATGGAAAGTATTGTACAGAGAATTATTATATCAAAAATAAGATACAAACGCAAGAAACATCTTACAAGTTACAGGATACAACAGAAACCGTTTAGAAAGCTAACTAAAATATTGAAACAATAATCACCAAAATTTATTTTGTATCTAATTAATTTTAAAGGTGCAAATTTAATAGAGAATTTTTATATAAGCCAGGGTTAAAATATCAAGCAGAACATTAATAATTCCGGATAGCGAATTCCGTAACTATACGCTGGTATATATAATAGCGTCTACTTCTATATTACATACACATCCTAATGTATCGGTACCCTGTTTCGTGTTCTAAATACTTAATGGTGCTGCTATCTCACAGCACGAAATAAAATCCTTGAATAGTTCTACTAGCTCTTATACGCCGAAAAAGATAACTAGTAGTTTACTGTAAGTTCATCGCTTGTCTCACTACTAACCAAAAATGAGTACGGAACTAACCGTTTGGTTGATAATAAAATCCTGAAAATTCAGCACCGTTAACCTCTGAAAATAGTTGGCCGACCCAAAACCTATACTTACGGGTTGGCATGACTTGAAAAATTTTCTCAACCACCTGCCGTCCCTCTGGTTAGAAGCGATACCCACTGTATTGCGCAAGACATCACAAGATTTATCATAAACTCGTCCCACACTTGAAATCATTAAGAAAGAAAAGCACAGCGCATTAGTAGATGTGCATAAGAGCAACATTATCAGATGAATATTTTCTATGGTAATTTCACTGCAAATAATTACGGTGAAGCCAACCACTTGGAAAAAGCCAACGTACAAAATAATCAGATTGATATACAGCGTATGACCTCCATGATTAAATAACCGTACAATCAACTGTACCTCCCGATATAACTGCGCAGCCCTGACAGTGTTGTGGGCCTTATCTAGTTTTAATTTAAAAACATTCAGAAAATGAATGAACGACACTGCCGACATGGTTACCACTGTCAACGGAAAGGAACTGGCTGTTATTATGGACATAAATACGGAATTAAAGGCGGCGTAACCAAATTTGATAAGGTAATCCGTCCAATATATGTCTGTTGTGGGGTACAGATAAGGCAGGGCGTGGCATTCTTTCAGAAATTGGAACAGGAGGTGAGATGAGCGACAAGGATTTAACCAGCCGACGGAAAAGCAGTAGGTGAACCCAAATGTGTCTATGATGATTTGTCCACTTCTTATGCATATTAGGAAACAGCGGTCCGATAAGCTAAGAGGACTGGACGAGTCTACATTGTTACAAAGACACAAAATCAGTTCATGCTTACATATAAATGATAAGGAACACACACCCTGCTAGATTCTGGAATCCAGGATCCCTTCAAATTTTTAAGAATTAGAAAAGTTGGAGAAAAAATTTCTCAAAATTTCTCAAAATCTCTCAAAATTTTTCAAAATATTTCAAAATTTCTCAAAATAATTTCTCAAAATTTTTCAAAATTTCTCAAAATAATTTCTCAAAATTTTTCAAAATTTCCCAAAATAATTTCTCAAAATTTTTCAAAATTTCTCAAAATTTCTAAATTACAATTTTTTAAAAATATTATATCTATTGCCCTTGGAACTTTTAGAGGCATAGACTAAAGAGGCATTGTGCATTCCTGCTGGTGATAAATTAAAACAGTTGAAGCTAAGCTTACCTTTAAATCGCCGTGACATAGTGACCAACGCATTGAGAAATAGCGCTTCATGTCCCCAATATAAGCGGACAGAGATGTGCATGATCCAAGTGTGAAATATAGTGCCAGCTATAAACAGGTTGACCAGGTGGTATAGTTCCCGATTTGGATCCTCCTTACTGACCACATTGCCGACAACAAATGTTTGCAAAGCCACCAGCCAAGCGTATATGATGGAGGAGCCGTACACAACTAGATACGTGTAGTATCGTTTTGAGGAGGGTTGGAAATTATAGAATTTTTGCTGATGTTGGTCCCACGTGAACCAGATCATATAGTACTTGGCGTAGTGGCTAATGCACTGGATTAAGTTGGGTAAAACGCGCTCCGCCGTCAACATTTTGCAATATTTTTGAAATTTGGAATTTCCGAATTTATGTAAACGTTATTGAGCTGATGTTTCCCAGATAGGTTGAAACTGTAGGAGCAACATTTATGCAAGAAGAGTTCAGAGCAACTGTTCTGGGAGGAATTCTAGAAACAAAGCCCTAAAAAATGTTACTTCGCCACTAATGGCGTGACGTTACACATAAATTATTTGCTAATTAATTTTTAAATTGTTTTTGAGCTCCAAAAACGCTGATATAAAATTACCACTTTAACCGTCACCGAGTTTATCGCTTTCCACAAAAACTTATACTCTATAATTAATATGTTTTCATATTGAGCAGGGTTTCGTATTTCAGACATTCTGGAATGTATATTGTGTATATACGTGGAAAGTGCCACACTGCGCTTTAAAGTTATCAAGTCATCTGCTATTGAGGTGGAGAGGGAGGGCGCCGATGTACCAAATTATCGACGTAATCATTTCGGTTGGACGTCGTTAGCAAAGGACGAGGGATTCTTTATAATAGAAAAGCCGACATGTTTCATATTTTTTACTTATAAATCATTAATATATCGTTAGAGCTTTCCAGCCACACTAAATTATGAAGGTGGCGGGCTACTATATGGACTTGGACTAAAACTGTTGAAAACAATTTAAACCTGGGCCGCAAAACCGCCCTTCTTAAAGCTGTATTTTAACTGAAGAGCTGCCCATACTCGGTTCTTATCTTCATTTTTCAGGAAATCATGATAGGAATAAAATCAGTTTCTACCGAACTTTCCGTCCTTTTCCCTCCGTCTTCCCCGTAAAGTAACGTTGCTTCGTTGTTGAAATGTCTTGGCGCCTTTGCTCCTTTAATTCTCAAACGAGATTAAATGAATAATGACATTTATATATAGTTTTGTTTGCGGCAATCGGGGAAGCCATCACAAAACAAAGAAGAAAAACTTCCCCTGTCCATCTCACTTTTTGTCCAAAATGGACGAAATGGACAAAAGTGGACAAAACGGACAATAATATTTAATACATGTACATAATATGTATCGCAATACCCCACACCAGTTGTTGAAGTGTTTTGTCCGCTGTTGTCCAACCAAGACGATGGACATTTCCACTTTTGTCCAGTGGATAATTTCCCTCATCCAGTGGACAGATCTTCTTTGTCACAAAATGGCTTTTATATTGGTTCAGCTATTTCATATTATCTACAATAAAGCCACGTAGATCATAAAACAAAAGCGTACTGCTATGTAGCTATTTAACGTGTTTCCACTGTTTTCCCCGCTAACAGAACAATAGAACGTACTGGCTGGGTTTCAGTATCAACGGTCCTTCTCTGTTCCTAACCGCAAGTTTGCTGGGTAATGCCGGCTAAAGGGGTCCCTGTCCCTCTGAAGGAGAGGGCAATAGGGGTTAGGGTTAAACGGAATGCCATATTCGTATTCCCGGAAGTCGAAAACCTTTATAGGCCCAGTTTGAGGAGAAAAATGTATTTTAAATGTGGGATTTTACCCCCCGGGGGTCGGATCCAGGGCTCTGGGGTAAAACTGACACAATTACGGCATCCCTCAATGAGCCCACTTTGACCACCCCCTGAAAACAAACTGATCCACTCACCCCGACATCGGAAATTAACGCCGCGGCGGGTGCACGACCGGACGGACGGACGGCCCAACCGAACCCTAAAGTAGATAAAGTGTCCAGGTTGCCCTCCGCACAGTTACAGGTGCACTGTGTGTTTGTATTGCACTTTGTGCAATCAGGGGTGTTGTGAACAGCTGATGTAGAAAAGTACCCAGGCACACCCGGCTTCCAGCTGACATCAAAACAAAATTTCTCTCTCATTTCCGCACACACCAGCCACAATCACAATGGTTACACGCTCCCTCGAGTAATAAAAATAACTGCGAATTAATTAACCAAACTAATTATTTTCATACATCATATTAGCTGCGGTTTTCGGTGTCGGAGTCGGTGTCTGTCCCCAATCGTTAGTAAAATCCGAAGGGGAGGGGGGTTGTAAGGATTGTACTGCCTGTCTGCACCCTGTCCACCTGTTGATGTGTAGTTACCACTGAGGGGCACCATGGAGATTACTTTAGAGAGAAACCGTGAGTGTTGTCTCTGTTTACAACCCATACAGGAGGAGGACCTCCGGGAAGAAGAGCAGAAGTCCAACGAGAGGTTCCTGGGGAACATTTGTCGGTTTCTCAAGATCAACTTATCGGAGGTCCTCCGGCAGGGGTGGGAGAGGGAGGCGCAAAAGGAAGATAGGCCGCCCCAGAGGAAAGAGGGGAGGGGGCGTAATTTGTCCGGGAGCTTGTGTCAATCTTGTGGTTCCGTCACGAGAAAATTGTCGACGTTGATTGAGGAGCTGGAGGGGCTTCAGCGTAAAGTGGGCTTCTACTCCGAGCAGTTCCAGGGGATCCTGGAAAAGGGGGATTTGACAAGGAAAGGGAAGGTTTGTCGAGGAATGGCGGATCCCGGGGTGGTGCAGCATTTGAAGGAAGAAACGCCGCAAAGAGGTAACCGGACACGTAATTTTGATTTAAAATCAAATTCCTATCCAAAATTCGAAGGCAGTGGGACCTTCACCAGCGCTTTATTTATTCTTGCAGGTTCCGACCCAGGCCAGGACCTGACGTCCTCCCCGTTACCAGAGGGGAAGTTGACAAGATTGAAGGAGGAAACGATCCCAGGTTGGAAGCGGAAATGCACGATTACTCCAGCTGTCGCTGGGGCTGATGTCGTTACCATCGATGGTTCTGAGGATGCTTCTCCCTCCCTTCAGGTCAACGGCATTCCCCCCGGGGCCAGTGGCACATTGCCAGTTGCTGTGGCAGGAAAGAATGAAATTGGAGCCACGTGGGTACCCCTCGTCCACTTAGAAGCTCCAGCGAATGATAGCCCCCGCCTTCTTCAGTCCCTTTCCAGCGATCATGCTACGCTTCCGTTTCCCTGTCCAAGTACATCCGCCTCAAATGGGGACGTAGTTGACCCTGGAGCTTTCAGTGTCCCCCCAACATGCAATGATCCTCCCCCAGCAGGGTTTCAGATGTTATGCAATCTTTTGAAATATTATTTTGTTCCGCATCCCTCCGCCGTTGCGAAATACCAGTGCGTCTTGTGCTCGAAAGAGGTACAGAACAAAACCTTTACTCAGATATCTCACTACATTTCCAAGCACCCCGAAACAATACTGGCCTTTGCCAAGCCCGCTGATGATAGTGACATGGACTTCCGGAGAGCTTGTCTTCAAGTTTTTACCCGGGAGGTGGACAAATGTGAAGAGCAACCGGCTCGGAATAAGGAGGGTGTGATCACCCCGCACCGCTACAAGTACGTCTGTTACATCTGCCAGGGAATTTTACCGGACCTTCAGCACCTCAAGTACCACATGTTGAAGGTGCACGTCGCCATTCTTGTAAAGGGACTGGGGGAACTGCCGGAGAACTTTCCCACCGACGCTGCCTTACGGCGCCGGCGCAAGCGAAGGGCTTTGGACCACGGGACGATACATGAAAATAGTGACAGTTTCCAAGTTGAAGATAGCAGCCAGGGGGAGGGCAGCTCTTCGCAATTAAGTAGAGGCTGTCATCCTGCTCCACCCACAAGGCACCCCGCCCCTTCGGGGAAACCGGGTGGGGTCCGGGTCCCAGAGCTGAGCACGATAGCTCCAATTGGTATGAGGCAGCCACCTAACGATGTTTTTATGAATCAGCTCCGGCCTGGCCCTCCCTATGGGTGCCCCCTTTGTGGGGAGGTTATCCAGAGACCTCTGTTGCCCGAATTGGGAAACCATTTAACCCGGAATCACCCGGAAAAACTGTTTTCCTTTGCGAGGCAGGTGCACGTGACAGAAGAAATGTTTAAAAGGATTTGTGTCCGGCTGTTGGAAAGGGAGGCGGCTCAATGCGAAGTGGGGTCTGGTGGGGGAGTCACCCCCTACGGGGTGGTGCCATCTTATTTTGTGTACTACTGTTACATCTGTAAGGGAACCACGCCGGACCGTCATATTCTGAAGGATCACCTGGTCCTGTTTCATGCCGACCTTCTCAGGAGGAAGCTGTACGACCTTCAGAAGGGATTTGACCACTTGCTCCATTACGGTCATTCCCCCGGTAAATTATTCTCATCTCAGTTTAACTTAATTGCAGTTTAATTTAGGCCCAGGCGGTAAACTGATTTTTTTTGGGGAACGCAGGTACGTACCTCCGGGGGGAAACCCCTCAATATTCCAATGACGTGGCGTCAGGGTCATCAGCGCCCAACTTCCATCATGTCTACGCTGGACCACCTGTTAACGACCGGGGACAACAGGGACATAGGTTCTATGCACATGGTTCAACTGGTGCTACCCCTCCAATTCCGACCAACGCAGCTGGCATCGGAGCCGAAGGTGTGAGGGTTCCTCTCTGTGACGCCCCTCCGACTCTGGGGACCGACGAGGGCCCAACAAGGGAAAGGAAGCGCCAGCATTCCGGTGTTTTGTCCCCACTGCCATCAAAGTATTCCCTCCAAGAAACAACAGGGGGAGCTGCACACTCTCCGCTTTCATCCAGAACAGCTATTCCTGCCCTTCAAACCTGCTCACAGATCCCTGTCCGACTTTAAGGCTTCCTGTGTCCACATCTTGAACGGGGAGGTGCAGGGTTGGAGCCCGCCGCAGCCGTGCCCTTACTGTCCTGCCACGTTGGCCACGTACCGACAGAAAATTAACTATTTGCGCCATCTAGCGTATGACCACCAGGAGAGTTTGGGAGAAAAAATAAAGGGCCTCCGTCTCGTCCCCAAGGAGGAGGTGGACCATACTGTCCCCCTGGGGAAACCGGCTGACTGGATTACCTGGCCATCAACAATGGGAGAATCCATTGACAATATGGAAGAGTTAATATCTGCTGGGAACAACATGGGGGAGGATAACAGGGAGGACGAGGACCAAGAAAGGTTACAGTGACGAGACCCTGGAAGTCGAAGAAGTTTCCAAGGAAGAACCTGTCGACGGGATATTCGGGGACTGAAGCCCCTCCTACTAATTATATCCACAGAAGAGGCCCTCCTAAAAACGTCTCTGTGATACCAACGAACCGACCCCACAAATCTGGTTCCCAAATAAAGTGTGCTTGTCCGACATTTTGATGATCCTTTCAGAGTTACCCTCTGCTCTTGATGTAATGAGCCTTGCCCTCTTTTTTATACCTGTAAACTAATAAACATATGATAAGGAGTATTAGTGTTCCACCATTTTTTTTTACTAATTTTTGTATTAAACAAACTATTTCTGGCAAAAAACTGTGCAGTTTTTAATTTAATTTAATTTTAATTGCCCTCAGGATGCTAAGTTTGGCTGGCTTTATTTTCTATTTTTAAAAATAATTTTTAGGACCTCAGTAGTTGTCCATCTTCGAATTCCTCCTGCGCCGCCCTGCCCCGAGCACCTGATTGGCTCAAACGGGTTTCAAAGTATGAAGTGCGGAGTAATTATAAATAAGGAGTTAGTTTTGCGCAGACGCACACACGTTGTTGTTTGGTGTTCCTTTGTTCAATAAGATCTGACGTCATCAGCTGATGCGGCGGAATAGCACCGATTTGTACACACACGCACACATCTGCCATCTGAAACCAAAACAAACTTTTTCTCGTTGCATCTCATCTCAACACCTCCTCACTCCTCACCTCACATAAAAATACTTTTTGTCCAGTTGTAACTTTGCTGCTTGGGTAAACCAATTTTATTCCTTGTTTTCCGTGTCCGTTACCAACTGTCTTGGGGGAGGATGGGTGGAAGGATTATGGACAGCCTGTCTGTCATTTGCTGAGGGGTACTTTGACATTGAGGGGGGTGGGGGGCTACACAATGAAGATTATTTTGGATACGAACCATCAGTGTTTTCTGTGTTTACAAGTGATCCCTCATGGGGACCGGCGGGAAAATGAGGAGGCGACAAACGAGATGTTCCTCCTGGGGAACATTTGTCGGTTTCTTAATATCAACCCCGCCGATATCCTCCGGCAGGGCGGGGAAAAGGAGGAACCAGGGGAAGATGCGGAGGAGGACTGGATTAAAAATGGGAAAGAGGGGAGGGGGTGTAATTTTTCCGTGAGCTTGTGTAAATCCTGTGGCTCCGTAACGAGACAATTGTCGGCGTTGATTGAGGAGCTGGAGGGGGTTCAGGGGAAGGTGGGATACTACGCCGAGCTGTTCCAGGAGATCTTGGAAAGGGCGGATTTGACGGGGAAAGTGAAGGACTGTCGAGTAATTGCGGATTCCGGGGGAATTGGGCATTTAAATAGAGAAACGAAAGAAATAGGTAATCTGAAAGATATTTTTATTTTTTAAAATATTACCAAAATCCGAAGGAAGTGTGACCCGTGACCTTCATAAGCGTTTTATTTTTTCTTAGGTTCGGACAGAAGCAAAAATCTGATATCCTCCAAGTTACCAGTGGTGAGGTTGACAAGATTGAAGGAGGAAACGATCCAAGCTTGGAAGAGGAAATGTGCGGTTACTCCAGCTGTCGCTGGGGCCGATGTCGTTACCCCCGATGATTTTGACAGTGCTTCCCCCTCCCTTTACGGCAAAGATGTTCCCAACTCGACGAGTACGTTACCAGTTGTTGTGGAAGGAAAGGAGGAAATTGGGGGCAGCGATGAACCCATCGCCGATTTAATAGTAAATGACAACTCCATCTTCGACGTTGTTGATACAGAGCTTCCCCAAAGGGCGTTGGAGGAGGAGACCTTAAATGAAGGGCGGGACAGTTTCCCAATTGATGATGGTCTCAACCCAAGGGGGGTCACCGATTGGGAATTTAATAGTAATCATCTTAATCCTCCCCCAATAATACACATCCACCCAGATCCCGCCCCTCCGACTGGATTCCTTGGAGTTCCAGAATTGAACCCTGTCGTCGCCGTGGCTGAGGTGGTTACCCCCCTTGATTTTAACGGGGCTACCACCTCCCTTTACGCCCCCAGTCTTCCCATCGCGACGAGTACGTTACCAGTTGTTGTTGTCGTTGAAGGAGTGGAAGGGCAGTTTGTAATGAGGGGCCCCGATGTACCCCGCCCCAATTTAACAGCCACCTACCATGATAACCCCACCTTCCGCGTTCTTAATACCCCTTCCAATGACCCCCCTACGCGGCCGCTGCCGTATCCCAGCACTTCCGCCTCCAATGGGGTCCCTGGTGACCTTGGGGACTCGGAAGTACCCCGAACTCGGAATGATCCTGCCACCACGAAACAGATCCAGGGAATATTGGACAACATTTTCAAAGACCATTTCGTGGACCACCTTTCCGTGCTTTCGGATAGGCAGTGTCTCCTGTGCTTGAAAGGGGTAAAGAAGTCCAGATATGCCATGGCGTCCCACTTCATTGCCAGCCACCCAGAAAAAATATTTTGGATTGCCAAACCGGTTGACGCTACGGAAGAGGACTTTAGGACCATTTGTCGTGCCCTTTTGCAAAGGGAGTTTGGAAAATGTGAAGAGCAACTAGTCACGCCTTGGGAGGGCGGGCCAGTGGAAGCCAAGTACAAATGCTACATCTGCCGTAAAATTTTAGTGGATCGACGCCATCTCAAGTATCACGTGGTGGAAAGGCATTTGTACATTCTTACCCGGAAGCTGGGCGGAAATCCCGACAACTTTCCAGTCCCCCCACCTCAGCCGCCCCCGACGGGCACTTACAGCCTGACGGAAGATAACCAGGAAGCGGGGGGCATCACTTGGCCTTTAAATGTTGACCAACTAGATCCCGCCCCTCCAGTCGAACTCGGGGGAGTGCCAGAATTGAACGCCATACCTCCTGTTGACATGGGGCAGGTACACGCCGACGCTATGAAGCAGCACTGCCAACAGCTCCCGTCGGACACCCACTGCCAGTGCTCCATTTGCGGGGAGGTTATCCTTCAACCGCTGTTCGAAAACCATGTCACCCGGAATCACCCGGACAAACTGTTTTCCTTGGCGAGACACGCCCACGCCACAGAGGAAGTCTTTAAAACAATTTGTGTCCAACTTTTGGAAAATGAGGCGGCTCAGTGTGGAGTGGTGCCTGGGAGGACTCCAGAGGGGCTCGTGACATCCTATTTTGTGTACTCCTGTTACCTCTGTGAAGGAACCACGCCGGACCGTCACATTCTGAAGGATCACCTGGTCCTGTGTCACGCCGACGTTCTCAGAGGGAAGCTGTACGACCTTCAAAAGGAATTTGACCACTGGTTACCTGACCCTGGCCACAATTCCTCAGGTAAATTATTTTCCATCCCCAAGCGTCGCCACTTCATTTCAATCTGTTTCGTGCTCACATTTAAACTGACCTTCACTTTGGGGGTAACGTATAGGTAGGTACAGGAAGGTGAGAGCCCCACCAAGGAAAAAAAGAAAGCGCCAGCATTCCGGTGTTTGTCCCCACTGCCATCAAAGTATTCCCTCCAAGAAACAAGGGGGGAAGCTGCACACTCTCCGCTTTCATCCAGAACAGTTATTCCTGCCCTTCAAACCTGCTCACAGATCCCTGTCCGACTTTAAGGATTCCTGTGCCGACATCTTGAAGGG
>JAHZNE010002755.1:1894-12681 GCA_027744055.1 Callyntrura sp. NNG-2020 | reverse complement strand
AAATGAAATTTAAAAGTACACATGCAAGTCTATGAAGTCAGAGCTTAGTTTGGGGGAGTTGCAATGCAATATTTGTTGGTGGCTCTATATGGACTTTACAGTTGTAAAATTGTTAAATTCCAAAGATGTCCCATAATTAATATGCAAATGAGATATTCGGGAGATGTTCATGCACCAAAAGAAAGCTAATCGGTAGGTGTATTAAATGCACTAGGTACCTTGATCAAAAGTCGACAAGAGCAGTTGCTGCAATACCACCACTAAAAGTGTAAGGGTGTATCTATATGACTCTTACAGAGTGTATACGAACATGCTTCTTTTTTAACTTGGACAAACGAAGTGACCAAGTTTTGTAAGTTCTACTATGTACAGGAAATTAAACATGTTACACCGTTCCTAACCGAAATATATCATGAATAAGATAAAATATGACTTCGTCTTAGAAATATACATTTATTACCTTGTCGTCAGTTTTCAACTTATTTCTTGTCAAACGTGGTAAAAACCTATCCAACTGCCATTTCTGCATTTCCATACAGCATTCACAATTCACAATCACATAAAGTATAGTATATACCTCAATTGAAAGTTTCTGCACTTTCGATCACACATGAGCCACGCGTCGAGTTTGCTTCATTTCTCTTCCACACAGATACGGATTAATGTCAAGCGATTCTCATATATATTTATTAATTTGTCAGACAGTTTATAACGGAGGTGAAAGTGCTTCAATACTGTGTTTGACCTCCTGTTCTAACATTTAATGATTAACCTTCTAAAGTACTAATAAAAATTGCATTGTTTAGTCTGCTCCACCTTAAATATTTACGAAATATAGTATAATGTTAATTAGGTAAATATTTACTGAAATAACGTCGAGTTAAAACGGGGCAATACAACATTTTGTCGGCACAGTTGATATATTTAAACTGTGGAAACCTCATTCAGCTGGCATATAGCACCCCAATAAATGAGTATGCTTTGGGTTCCGATCTCGACAACAGATCCCCTCAAAATATTGTCTGCTGTGCTTATTTATATATCTAATCAATTAAACTATTTGCCACCAAGTAATGTGGAGAGTATACGTGCTATTACAAACAGTTGCAACAAAGTTAGGCAAATGTACATATGCTTGTAAAATCAGGAGATTCCAGTGTGCTTTCACCTCTGCGTAACAGAATACATGTTAGCAACAACCAGTCCCACATAGTATAGTATCATACACGGGGTAAGACTATACTGTAAGACTTGCATTTCATTTGACTCAATATTTATATTCAATGTAA
Source organism: Callyntrura sp. NNG-2020 (assembly GCA_027744055.1). Lineage (NCBI taxonomy): Eukaryota > Metazoa > Arthropoda > Collembola > Entomobryomorpha > Paronellidae > Callyntrura > Callyntrura sp. NNG-2020. The sequence continues at coordinate 11,392 of JAHZNE010002755.1, read as the reverse complement.
ATAGATAACTGAAAATTGCCATGACCAATATAATAGACTGTACAAGCGCTGTATAGTTGGCAATTGACATTTTAAATTTAGAGAAATGATTATCCACCTAGCATTTTCAAACGCCGAGATCGGATTCGATATATCCACATCAGCAGAGATTTTTGCCTGTATGTAACATCGCTACCAATATTAAATATCTTAAACACCGATGAAACAAACTATCTAACCAGATATTATTATGATTATTATTATTTACACGTCATAACTTAACTTTTGAAGTCACGACAACTCCACAACATCGACGTAACTTGGAAGATGTTCATGTTCCGTTTTGTGGTTCTAACGGTACTGAGTAGATTAGGGCCACTAGGGACTTCCGTCGTGAAATCAAATCTGAAGGAAGTGAGAGATCAGGTATTATGAGACACAAGTAACTTATGAGATCAACGGAGCACCAAACAATTACTCAGGGCGTAGTGCATTTTCTTCCATTCCAATATCGGCTACATACAATTATTTAATGTACAAAATAACACATCAATTAATACCGTTTACTTTTACCTTTCACACGCTGATATACTATACACCACCGCAATCCGGAGGCGACTCATGCACATACATAGACAGGTAGAAGGTATTACATACAACACTGACGCGACAATTGAACATGAATAAACAACTCACAAATGAAGCAACCCTTTTGAATCCAGTTTCGCACAGGAAATCACTTTGTCATTTATTTGTATATATCTACATATAAAATTAGGGGTTAAAAATTGATAAATATAACCTGCACGATATAACCACATATATACATACCGTACGGATTTAAGTTCGTATAAATATGTACACTAAATGTACTTAATTTCCAACTTTTTGTAGTTGTGTAAAACAGACAAAACTTAACTTACTTAAACAATGTACTATATGCATTCTTTCTCTCACGGTCGGTCACGATTCACGATATTAGTTTGTTTGGTAGGCATAGGGTATATGTAAGCAGGTAGTATATCACACATAATGATACGCCAATTATTCCAAATGATTATTTTAATTGTGAACATTAGCATTCAAGTACTTTCACTTCACACTACATTACAATTGATATTTTCCTTAAGTTGAATATCAATTTGTCTACACATTCATAACATACCAAACTATTTTTCCAAGGTCAATATTACATAATATATATCTAGATATCTATGCTATACAACTACACGTATAAACTTTACATTTCGTCAAAGCCAAATATTATATATATTTTTTAAAGTTGCCTGTATTTGTATTAAATGACTCGCTGAAATATGTATTGTTTCGCAGCTCCTTTGTTTCTGTTTTTAGAAGATTCGTGCTTTAAAGTGATGAGTTGGATTTCTTGGAATAAAACGATTTAGTTTGTTAAGTCTTGACAGACGGAAGAGTAGTTTGTGGATTCATTTTGTTGGTTCCTTGGAGTAACTACCATTGGTGTTGTAACTGTTGATGACATGGACTGCAAAACAGTAAAAGATCATTTCACTTCAGAACATAAAACAAGCATGAATGACAGTTTGATGTAAGTAGTCACGATAAAGCATCCAGTAGTATTTGTAAATAAATTTAATAGTGTAATCATGCAACGGTATTTACTATTTACGTTTAAGACTATATTACGCTACGATGACAAGAAAACAATCGAATATAAAATAAATAAAGCAATGTAAAACAAATTGTTGCATGCAGTACCAAATAAGAATTGATAACAATATCTCGTATTTACTTAATAGATAACAAAAAGAAAATTAGATATGATGTGTCGTATATAATTTTACTTCAATGAGCATGCATTACGATACACATATTTATTAAAAGCCAAGGCTGTCAAGAATGCAATTTCATGATTATTATAAGTAACAAAATAATCGACAAATGAAAATTTACGTGCCAATTTTTTTCTTCGGTAAAATTTTACAGAGTATAAAGGTAGTTCAATACAATTTAACAAATTACGCAAGCTCAGCATGCCTTTACAGCGGCAGGATTCGGCAAAAGAAAGATTTAAACACAGACCCGAAAAGATGCTGGTTGACATATATCCTTCCCAGCACTTTATTTTTTTATGGAAGACTTCACTTCTGCAACAAACAAATTCCAGCCATACATTACCCATACATAAGAGCCACTGAGAAGAATGTGGTTCACACGCACAATATTTTTGACATTTATTACTCTATAAGGAAAAGAGGAAAAAATAGGAATACTTTTACTGAATTTCTTTAAAGGTAATTAGTTAGGTAGGCGACACAAATGGCAGGACAGGCAAAAACATAAAGGTTGTATTACATAGTCAATCTTCAAAATCCCATATCTGAAGTGTACGAACATTATTTGAAAGGCGCAACAGATTGTAAACAACTAACTCGTAACGAGCCAGCAAAATGAAATTTTTGCTTAAGACGTTCCAAGAAGCCGCTGCTCTTGTAAAAATCTTTCGAGTATTCGACACGGCTATTTTTCCTCATCAAAACAAGTCTTCTTTTCGATGAGATTATTGTTGCTAAAACATTAGCTATATATCTGCATTTAGCATTCATTTTGGCATATTACACATAAATGAAATAAGAAACTACTTTCCCCAACCACTACTTTTCCCAACGGTTGCTACTATTATTCCACACAATAATTGCCTTTTTTCATACGAGACATGTATTACGATTTAACTTGCACATCCACATAAACTCTTGCAGTTGTTGAATATGGGGTACCTGAAGATAGCATTGTATTAGCCCTGACCGACTGCAGCTTTAGTGTATCCTGGGATGGCCATGTACCAAGAAAAACAGTTTTCCATGCACAGAGGTTTGTTGTACAAGGAATGCATCAAGAAATGAATTTATGCCTCCCACTTCTATTCAACAATTATTTCTTCCAACACACCATCTTCGTTTCTTGTCCCCTTTGAATAATAAATACGTGTTAGCATTGCTTTTGAATTATAAATCAACGAAAATGCCCATCCTGGACAAAATTTAGGTGCATAGCGTAGCCTTTTCACAAAGTACATGGCTTACGGCAGCGGATTGAGAGAACTAAGGTAATTAAATGTTTACGAGACGTAAAGGATTATCTACTTTCCGCTTCATTAAACATGTCAATTGACTTCCTTCTGACAAAGGTAAGAAAGACAAGCCCTTTTAACTGTAAGGCTTCTTATTTTCACAGACGGGAAAATTTAGGGGCTTTATTCCCACTTTCAAATCTTGGAACATTATTAACAGATGGCTTCATACAAAATAAATAATATTAGCCAATGACTGAAAGCTTCCATGAAATAAATATGTGCCTATTCTTTACTTTATATTTGGCGGGAGTTTATTTACAGTCAAACTAGGTTTTGACTGTTTATAACATTGTCCGAGGTACATCGTTGAGATAAAAGAAACTCGGTAAAAATAGCAGGTCAGGCCAAGGTAATTTTTTGAAGTTGTTTTTACAAATTGTCAGTCACTCAACACAAATTACCGGTGAAGATTGGTTCATGTGCGGTTATAAAAACTATCAGTACGTGTCGTCTCTTCTAAATAGAAATTGTCGCAGGTAAGAGCCATCAACCTAAACTACTTACGAAGAAATTGCGATGCGTAGCATGTGAGATCTCGAAAAAAATTTCCTATACTGCAAAAGGATATGTGTTGAAGGAGAAAAACGCGTAAACATTTTTCATCTACAGCGCACACTCATATGGCGTTATCGTCTGCGGACATTGATGAAGTGTGAGAAAATTGATTTGTTCACTTTATTTGTTTATTTTGCTCGTCGCACATGCACATTACATTTTCACGGAGAAGTGAGGGAAGAGCGTGTAAGTAAAAAATGGACTAGGTACCCGGAGTTCTTGGAAGTGAATGGAAATTCAAAAGTCGGGCGATGTACATGTATATAGCATTTCGGAGAACATATATCAAAAAATCTGTTTTACTTCTTTGAGAACTTCCAAAACTTTTTTTTATTCGCGTTTGTATAAACCACACTGTAAATGCAGCCTACACTACGCACCAAGTAGTTTCATCTGCAGCTTTCTTTCAATTCGGGTATTCAGAGTAAAACTGGTGCTTCCGGCAATGCATTTTTGTTGGCACCGTGCGGAAGATGAACATTGCTTTCTTGAGGAGAGAAGCCGAATAATATTTTATCGATGGAACCGATTGCTTGGATATTTCTACCCTTAAAGAGTTGTCTTCTACTGTGCATTATAACGCTACTTGGTGCGATCAGGGTATTCTTCGTTGCATTCCCTGTGCCATCGAAATAAGATTTAATTTTGTGAAATACTAGTTACCGTGACATGGTATATGGTTAAAAATTAAATATGTATTTGATGAACAACTTGTTGGTGGTGCCATATTGTTCGTTGGTGCCACGAGTGGCTGGTGCGGTGAAGTAAACATGCAATACAAATAAATAACTACATTTGGGTGAGCTGAAATGGGAAGCGCGAGGACGTTTGTCGGAAAAGTTGGCTGCTTGTGTTCGTTAATCATTATTATGGAAAGCAGATAGGTATTATTGTATAACGTTTAATTTTTTTCGGTACGCCATTCGTCCTTGTGAGCTGGTATTTTTGTACCTATCATCATCCTCTATTCAATCCTTTTTCTTGGGAAAGTTGAATAGATCTTTTTTACTTGTGCTTGTTAGCATTATTAAGCTTTTCTCGAGAAAAGAAAATATATATACGTTTTAATTTTAAATGACAGATCGCTCGGTTTTAGAGTGTGATTGCATTAGACTGAAATAATGGTTTATTTTATTTTTATACATACATTTACGCTCTATCTTTTGTTCTGTAGTTAACGCTGGAGCCAGATTGAATGAATTCAACAAAGCGACAAAAATTCCCGGAAGAATGGTTTAGGAGAGACGTGGTGAAAATCAGGAAAATACAAAATGAGTTTTCTCTTTTACAGTTCCAATTCCACGTAATTGAAATTGTGTTTTTAATCAGTAGTTTGCATGATTCATGTGTTTTTATTTTTAGCAAGTGGGTTAGTTGTTTCAGTGTGCCCCAATTGCGTCGTATGTTTTCCGTTTTCCAATAATGACTTTTGTCGCTTGTCCTACTATTGTACAACTAGCTACGAAGGAATGGTAATTTCGCGCGGTTTTTAATTATAATGTGAATTATAAGTAAGGGAAATTATTGGTAAACAAAACAAATGGAAAATAATGCAAAATAATGAATATTTAGCTTTTCTTGCCACATCACACATTTCATTTTCGACTTTTTCCGTTTTTCACATCCCACAGACCAGTGTGACATAGAACATGACAAATAATGGGAAATAAATGAATCTTTCATTTACCACTAAATGTCGCAGTTATCTCTCGCTTCAGAATTTGTAATTTCCTATGGTAAGTGTAGGTATTGTTTGTTACCATAAACAAAATATGTCATGTTTTGTGGTAGAAATGGGAAATTGCCCATTGTAATCATTTGATTTTTACAGTTGACATTCTCTAACGATTAGTTTTATATCTTTAAAATGTATACTTCGTTATCTGTATGTATTTTGAGTAGTTGGGACATATGACATAGCAGTAATGTTTTTAAAATAGAAAATATTATTGGTTAAATGAGGTTGGAGAAAAATATATATGCTGCCGCCAATTTCGTCAATAGTTTACACCTTTAATTTATTCTACGTAGTTAATCGCTAGCTTTTAAAGATTGAATATGAAGTGAGTTTATTTCATCTCGACATTTTTCAACCGTAAACATTTTCATCAAGTGACTTTCACATCTCCAAAGAAAAATGTTGTGACTTGTCTTGTTCCGAGAGTTATGACGAACAAGAACGAAGAACAAAACAGTATTTCCTTGGCAGTATCTTCATACTTTCTCCTAGCAAAAACCTTTAGAACTAGAACCATTCTTTATTTAAACCGACTCAAAAACTAAATCATGTGATTTTGTAATCCTGCAATTTACATCACAAAGTAGTAACTGCTCTAAACATGACGAAAATTGGCTGGTCTATTGGTAGTCTATTTATCAAGAATTTGCCAACATCAACGTACTGGTATTTGGGTAACTACAGTTTTCACACTAAACTTCCATGCAACGACTGCATTTATTATCAGGTGTTTTACATTATTATGTCTTTTCCGACCTTTCGGGGTAAATGACAGAATCCTTCTAAATTAAAAACATGTCCACCGTGTGATTGGTGCATACTTTGCATTTTTAATTAAAAGATTCAAGAATCTAAAAGTACGTGTACTATACAGCACAGAAATTATATAATGGCTCAAATAATACAAAAATTATAATGGCTCTATACATCAAAGCGCGCATATATATATATGAATCTGATTGTATTTCATATTACGCATAACCTGTTTACCCTTGAGCTGAGTTCACTTTCTCCCGAAGCACTTATCCTCCAAAACCTCATCTATGCATGGCAGCACAAATCATTGTGTACTAATATACATAACACATAAAATAAAACGTATATCCATTGTTTATGTCTACAATTCCTTCCCACTCTGCTCCACTGAAACAATGCTAAGTTGATGGTGACAAGTGACAGCGTTTAATCTTAGAAAAAAGTATTATTCAAACAAAGTGTCTGTCTGACTTTTCTTCGGTAAATGTTACATATACACCAACGGGTTTTCTTCGTTTCGGTATGCGACAAGTTATCAGATGCGATGTTTTAATAAAAGCAAATATTTTCCTACTTATTTACCCTGGAGGGATGGGATCCTCGTGTCCGACCTCTTCTTGACTATATATTGGCAAAACATAATTTCATAAATCTTAAGCTTAAAATAGTAAAATGTTATAACAGATGGAAATCCCTTGTAAAATTCCTTCTTTACATAATGTAATACATATTATTCTATATATCTTGTTCATTTTCTACAATAGTTTCTAGGGGTAGCAGGGACGGGGTGACACATAGATATCTACCTACATACGTTCGTATGTGTATCCATGCTATTGTCTTGAAACCTCCAGGGTGATATATCTACAAGAAACACCTATACTTCGGAACGGGGATGAAAACAACGTGTGTAAGTAATCTAAATGTCCCATCTGCATTACATAAATTCCACTGATCAACGCTTTTTCAGTCACTGCGTAGTTGTACTAGATTGTTTCCGCGGTAGACCGACTATTTAAATCTCCGGTAAAGACCAGCCGAGTCCTTAACCGTACTTGAAATTAATAATACGCAGCGTACAATACTGCAATTGTACGTAATATTGTGTTACAACATGTATAAATAATAAATGAGAACTATTAGTAAAGAAAAACAAATTAAAACGGCGTGGAGACACGATGGAACGGACATGGTTAAAAAACAATTTCTCTGACAATTTTCTAATAAAAAAATGTTTGTACATTTACAATGAATGGGAAAACACTTTTACCCTACATAATTCTCATCAGACTTGTTCATTTGTTCTCAACTTTAATAAGGTACGTTCCATTGATCGTACGTAACTGCTTACCGAGTTTGAGCAAAATCCGTCAGCTCCTTCGAGTTGTCAGATTACAGACTGACAAGAATGGCAGACTAGCATACTGATCGTATAAACTACTTTCATCATTAAATATTTTCCGTAGGTATTATTGAAGTTTAGATATAAAAACGAAGAGATATGTTTATAAACAAAAACATTAGGAATGCTTTCACCGTGTGTGTATTGTCGTATAAAAATTCTTGTTTCATCGCTGCTACTTTGCTGGAACAGTGGTTCTAGTTCTATCGATAGTCCACTAACCAGACACTATACTATACGCACGTTTTCTTTTATTTAAGCTGTGTTTTGATTACAGAACGCAAATAGGTTTTATGAAAGTTTCCCACGTCAACTCGGTGAAGCAGTCACGCTCCCCAAAAAATTTTCCAAAAGGTTACAAGTTTATGTATGAAAGTTCGATCTGATTCCGTTTTGAAAGACGTAATAGTGAATGCATGTGCGCATTTTCTGTTTTCATGTCGTCGATAAACTCCTAGAAAAGGCTCCGAATGGTTTTCCAAATACTTCAAAATTCATGATTCCCATACGACTACTCTCCGCAGAAACAAATTGAGTTCACGGTGTATTGTGGTAAAAAAAAATTAATTATGCAGGGATTTTCAAATGATGTTTATTGTAATCTCTACCAATAGAAACGATATTGATTCTTCCGTGGTAGTTTATTCGTTTTGTGTCTTTATGCTTGTTTATCCCTCAAGACTATTGAGTGCTCTTGAAATTATGTTTTCACCAATCAAATTACCTGGGGTGAATTAGAAAGTCATGAATTTACTTTCATTATTACACGTCATGTAATCGTTAAAGCATCGTTAAAAGAAAGAAATTCGTTAAATGTTCGAATACACTGCATTTTTCTCCTACTTGCCAAAACTTGTTTTTCAACCATAGTCAATTCAATTTCTTCATAGCACCTTCACTATTCCTATACAATTGTGTAGTATCAACACAACTACAAATAATTAACGATCGTAACAATTTCAGATGGCATCCTCCCCTCCTATTGTTAATTTTACTCTACTTCACAATTTTAGTATGTTAAAATTTAAAATCAGGCACATAATGGGTAAATTAAAACGATAGGTTGCACACAGGCAAGGTAGGAATAGGAATGTAAAAACTAGATGTAGTATTTTCATATATGATTTTATAATAATGTGCAATTTTTTAGTTAATCAATACTTATAACTATTTTAGCCAAAAATGAGGAAATACCATTTGTGTTTGTATTAGTTGCTTGAGTTTTCAAATTCATTCAAAACGACAGTTATTTATTGCTGTTAGAGTTGAACTGTTAGAGTTCTTCTAGATGTTCTACGATTAAGAAGTGAGAAGGGCATTAACGTGTAAAGCAAAATAAAAATCGCATTTGATTTGTTTCTTCGGATTTAGATAGCACATTAAATTTCAATATGAATCGTAGTGCGAGATCTTGCATATTTCAGGGTGTTATAGCGTAAAAAGACTATACACCATTATTATTTCATATTACCATATTTGTTACATCATATTTAGTCTTCGACTTACCTGGGTGAATCTTGCTAGCCTCGGTCGAAAACCTCCAGTCCGATAGGGGGGTCTGCGGATTCTACGGTTGCAACAAACGCAAATGACTCGTCCGAAAGCTCTGAAAGTAAATGAATACAAAAAGTTTTACATTAATTCAAAATTAATTGTTGCTTGTAGACTGCATAAAACCATAACTATAGTTAGTAGAGGATGAATGCATAATTTGTTGCATTCTTAAGGGAAAATTAGCTTAATAGGTGGAAGAGTGTGTGTAAAAAACAAACTTTAGCACCGGTTTATATATTGACCACCGGCAACAGTTTGTGTATAAGCTAACAATTTACTGGGACGAGGAAGTAGAGGTTTAACGATTTACAAAGTGAGTAGCTTTTTGTTCCCGTACAACAAAGTAAAACTTTTATTTTTCCTCCCTGTGCAATAGTTCACCGTATTTAAGTCTATGACAAG